>VZSZ01003418.1:270838-483231 GCA_013398815.1 Ibidorhyncha struthersii
CCATAGCCTGGATGAGCAGCATCCTCCTTACTTTCTCCTGTGAAGTTTTTAACAAAGACATGGAAGCTCCAGGGGAGGGTTCTGGGTCAAATCGTTAGCATTTCCTATCGATCAGTACACATAGCTCTGCACTCAGACTGCTGTTACCCAGCTCTTTCTTTGCAAGTTGTGCAGACACCTAACTGGGGTGCCGTTCTGCTGTGGGGCCAAGCAGTCCCCTACCAGTACTGTGTCAGGGTTTCATCAGGTGTCTCACATCAGAGAAGCACGTTTGCTGTGTGCAGCTGTAGCCCTTAACACACTGAAAAGCATACTGGTTTGTTGTCAGTACTGTTCTCAGCAGTCTTGTCTTTTCCTGTCTGCTGATAATATTTGTATGCTGCTTTTCAAAAAAGTGTATGTTCAGTCCCATTAAACACTTGTAGCATTGTGCTTGCCGGCACCCCCTTGCAGCGCCGCCAGCTCTGGAGCAGAGCGCAGCACTCACTGGGTGTCGCAGACCGAAACAACGGTGTGTTGGTGTGAGAAACACAGCATATCCGACACCGTTACGGCAATAGCAGAGTAGAGAAATTTAGATTTGTTGAACATGCTGAGGTTACCACCCTTATTTTAGCAAAAGCAGCCTGCTGATCTTAAACAACAAGGGTCACAGACTGAGAGAAAAAGATGATCTCCTGCTGTGTCGCCAGCACTGGGTCCTACGGTTTCTGGAGGTTTCATGTCTTCCAGTCCTGATAATCCACCAAGTCCTGAAGCCTGGGACAAGTGCGAGGCTGAGCCAGAGAGAAGAGCAAGTTCCATTTCATCCTGTTATTTGTCTGAAAAAAGGGCTCTCTTGTTCCATGCACTAAACACACGCACAACAGGCTTTAATTTAACGAGCTCTGAATTGCCTGTTTCAATCAGATGATCCTGCTAGTAATGCCAACTCTTATTTGTTTTGGGATTTTTACTTAGAATGTTCCTATTTAATTAATATGTTGACAAACAGTCTTCCATATTTAATTGCTTCCAAAGGAGGAAATTTAATGATGTGTACTTGTTCTGTTTCTTAAACTGCAGTGCTCTGGCAGAGCACACTTCTGACACATGTGCGTGGAATAAACTCATTTTGACTAGAGGTTATTGTGGATATCTACCATTTAAAATAAAAAGAGGAGTTTAGATGAATGCAGGAACAGTTAAGTGATGTATAAAGGTGATGAGGATGTGCCGAACTAATTTAATTGGGGATTTGAAGTAATGGACTTGCACAGTATTTGACATTAAAGACTTTGCAAATGTAACAGCAGAGCTCCAAGTAAATATCCCTTTTCCCTCTAAATAAATGCACTGATTTATTGCCAGCCGCCTGAGGTACTGTCCTCTGCATGGAAGAAAGGGCTCAGTGTCAGGCCGCACTGCAAGCAGCAAGGACATGTGGAAGGAATTGTAGCCGTGAATATGTAATTCCTGGCCTCTAAACGCTATCTGAGCATGGTGGCTTTCCTAGCCTGGAGCGCCCTGAATGGGTCCATTTTGTGTTCTAGACAGTGTGTACGCTGGCAGAGCTGAACAGCTCCTCTGTGCTGCCGGAGCGAGGATGCGAGGGAAGTCAGCTGAGAGCAGAAAGAAATGGTTGAAAATTTACTCCCAAGAGGCACGCAGTGAACGTTATGGAGGGTCCCGTTCTGATTATATGAACAGCACCTTGGTCTGCTCTCAGACCTTAAGAAGCCTTACACCAGGGTGGTCTGACCCTCAGCGTCCAATTCAAGGTCTTTGAAGGCATTATCACAGCCTGACAATGATTTTCACTGCAGTATTACACATCTGGGGCAATGTACTGCATTTTGCTGAGGTAGAAGAGTTACTGTAAGGAAACCAACCACAATGCAAAGAAAAGCGTCATTAGGAAATGGTTGTGATCCATTATTCGGCACAAGAGCTTGAAATATAATTGTCATTAGAGAACACTTTCCCAGCAAGTCTGGAGCACTTCCAGGATGATGGGACTACACGTATTTCATTATGGGTCTGGTCTGTCCAAGGCGGTGGTGTTCTTCCAGTGCCAGGAATGGTACCACCCGGTTTTTGGAGGCAGATTGAGCTAACAAATGTTGTGACTTTTACACAGCAGGGCAAGGTTCATCAGTTTAGAAAAAAAAAAAAAAAAAACAAACAGGCTGAGATCTTGGGTCTTCCTCCTAGACAAATCAATGATAGCAATTAACAGTCTGACGAGGGCTGCAGCCTTCTCACACCCAGCGTCCTTGAACTGTTTCCCAATCTCAAAGCATAGCTTTCCCTGGGTGTCCACAGGGCGAACTTCAGCTGCATGGGCTCATCTCCCAGGCTGCTTCTGTGGTGAAAGAGGCTTCTCCTTAGCTTCTCCTGAATGCAAAATGGGCCATTCCCGAGAAGGAGCTGCACGTTGATCAGGCTCAAGGTACAGACAGGAGCTCGTACCTGGGATGCCCTTGAGGCTGGGCCTGACTTTTTGTGGTGCTGTGGCAAACAGCTCTGTCATGCCTGGGTGTCCTACAGCTCTGGGGACACCAGTTGCACATGATGATCATAAGGATGACTGCTTTCAGCCTCGGTGCTTTGCCCTGCTCACACAGCGCTTGCAGGGTTGGCATCATGGTGAGTAGTCACGCAGCGCTTGCAGGGTTGGCATCATGGTGAGTAGAGCTCATAGTGGTGAGCACGAGGAGCTGAAGAGCTGAGCACAGCCGGTCGTCCTTGGGATGCAGTGTGTCCTCAGTGCTGGGGAAATGGACTTTTGCCTTTTTGTTTGCTGTGCCCTTAGATCCTGAAGATTGGGGTTGTTTTTTTTTTAATGCACTAACGTTTGGGTTTATTTCTGCATTTCCAGAGGAAGCCATGAAGTATCACAGTGGGCCGCCAAAGAACGCGTACATGGAGCAGAGCTTCCAGGGCTTGAACCCCGTCCTGAATATCCCCATCAGTGCTGCCCGCCTGGACCAGGCCAAGAGGAACGCGGGGCTTGTGGGCGCCCAGCTGGAAGCCTGGGTGGACTCTCTGGTCGGCAGCGTCTGGTCAGCTGTGGACATCTGCAGCACTGGCCCCACTGCCTGCCCGGTCATGCAGGGCTGTGCTCAGACGGCCTGGAGCTCCCTGAGCCCGGACCCCAAATCCGAGCTGGGCCCCGTCAAACCCGACGGTCGCTTGAGGTAGCATCCGGTACGCTCTCCTCTGGCATAGGTTTTTAAAAGGGAATTTAACCTTGCTCATACGTGAATCTCGCACCAGATTTTGGAAACCTAAGGGAACATTATACTTTTTTGTTACTTATTGCAGCATAATTCATTTTAAAAAAAAAAAAAAAAGCTCTGACAAAGCCTTTGGCACTGCCCTCTCCATCAGCTATGTCAGGAGCAGCTTCGGTCATCCCGCAGCCTCTGCTGCCCTGTAGGTCCCAGCCGTATCGCACACCCTCGGCAGGTTTCAAAACAGTAGCGGCAGGCCATGGAGAGGGCAGTGAAGAAGCAGCTGCTAAAAGTGATTTTTAAAAATAAATTTGTCTGTACCTCTGCTGTTTCATAGGCTTGCTTTATTTTGCTACCATGGATAAATCACAGCAAAATTCCCTTTACTTACGCTTCCTGGGGAGGTTGGTTACTGCAGGCTGGAGCCTGTACACATTACCTCACAGAACGGGAGATAATGATGGTACACCCTCACTTTTTTTTTTTAATAACATAAACTAATTCTGGACTCAGCTAATGTCTGTTGTTATCCTAGTTAGAGAAAATTAGCAAAAGCAGAAACTTTCAGATTATTTTCAGAGAATTCTTGGACTAATTTCATTATAAACTCTAAATGGAATCAGTGTTTTGCTACATTAGTCGTTTATGTCTCATGCAGTCAGGTTCGGGGTCTGGGTACTGATGTTAAAGAACAAAGAAGCATTTTGGATTTCAGCCCTTCCAAATCTGTAGGATTTTTTTCTAACCCACCAGCACCTAAGCATTTTTGCAGACTTCCAGTACAGCAAGTGTGTATGTTGGGGGTGCGTTGTGATTTGTCTGCTCACACCCTTTGCTGATTTTGCTCGTGAGTCAAGTGTTCTCTCAGGCAGTGGCGTTGCGCAGAACCAGTAAAGTGGTAGAATTGGGAGCTAAATCTGCAACAACACATTTCTTATCTAATGTGAGTAGCAGCTAGTAAGTCTTAACGCTAATTCCCTCCCTTGATCTCAGCTATGCCAGCTCTTCATGAAGAAGGGTCCTTCTAGGCTTGTGCAGGGCATCTGGAAGGCTGTGCAGGACGTGGGTTCCTCACCGAAGCCACGAGCTGGACATGAAGGAGAGCAGTGCCATGTTTCTCAGTGCTTTTACTTTATTCTGTCAACAAACTCTACTTTTCCCTGTCCTCAGAATTTCTAGCAGGCTGCATTCTCTTTTAAATAGGCATCTTTTGTGTCATTTTAAGCTGCATTTTCTACAGTAAGAAAAAATTCATTTACATTCCAAGAACTTTTTAAAATATAGGTTTTATATGCAAAGTCATCTCCAACTAATGCATTTTACATTAGCATAAAACATGCACTTTGTTGTTGTTGCTGTGGTAATCTCATGTTAACAACATAACCCAAAATGGCTATTAAAAGCTATTGGGTGAATTAGGAAAAAAATCCTGTTGATGTAATCGTAAGGTATCTGTTTAGCCTTCTGTGTGTATGGCTGACTTTCTGCTGATGAGAGTTAAGCATCCACATCAGGAGGGAAATAGACCCTTAAATCATTCCATAATCACATCTCACAGAAAGGTTGAATTCCCTTTTAAACAACAGTTGCAAGATGATCGTAACACACAGATCCCAGTGGCTTGTAGTATCTCTCTCTGTAGTATTGGTTTAAAGCTACTTGCAGTTTGCTTTGGACTTGAAATTGCGGTGTCAGCTGTGCTGGCATTAAGGCAGAGCATGGAAATGTTTATCTGGCACAAAAATGGATGCATAGAAGGTATTTATTATTTATGTTTTAGTCAATGACTAATTAGTAGGTGCTGCTTTTGCAGCTTGAAGATTATGTTATCTTACTAACTGAAGCTGCCTTTATTAAGAAAAGGCCTTCCTCCCCTCACACCTCCCTTTCTTTTTTTGTCTTGATTTTGACAGTCACAAGAGCTGTAGTTTTAGGAAAGCTTGTAGCAACGCGAGCTGGTTGAAATATTTCAGTCAAGATAATGTTCCAGCTTTTCAACTGCCTCTAGAGGCAAGCGTGTTTAAAATCAGGGTTGCCGACAGGTTTATATAATAGAAACACAGTGTTATTACTTATTCAGTAGGGTTTTCTTAACAGTGCTTGTTTTTAATCTAACATTCCTTCATGAAGTTCAAATTTTCTGGGGACCTCCAACCCTCACTGTGAAATCCAGGGCTTTAGTCACACTGATGCAATGGCAACTGCATGGTTCAAGCCCTGCAGGTTAAATGAAGAACGTCATATTTAGGGCACACAATAAAATTCATTAACAATCCTAGTCAGTGGTTGTTCTCAATAAGACTGCTGGGGTAGTCACAAAATCTTCAGTCTGTCTTGTACAGAAGCATATGTATAAGGGTGCACACACACACACACAGAGATAACTTGGTTTTTAAATTTGATACTTTTTAATTCTTAAGCAGGAATGTTTTTAAGTGCTTTGTTGATAAGTTTTCATTATTAACTAGACCAAGCAGAAGGTGGCAATAGGCCCATCTTTTGTGGTTAGAAGAAAATCTGCCACTTTTATCATTTAAAATACAGGGTGCAAATTATTTTGTTTTAGTACAAAAAACGGAAAGAAAACAAATAATTTCTGATGTATCTCTTCACATTATATGCTAGGTTTAAAGTATCTCAAAACAAGATTTACGCTAGTTTATTTTCTGAAAGACAAAAAGCATCTACACAAAGAAGTTTTGTAGCAAGCTGGCAATCCCAGTGCTGCTGTTGCTACATATGATGCAAAACTGAAGAGGCTGGTCCTGCGGTCCTTTCTCGGGCAAAACTTCCACAGAGTTCTCATGCTGAGTAAGGACTTCAGAGTCAAGTTCAGCATAAATAAAAGGTATGACAGTATGGTACCAGTAAATACTGTCCGTGTCTGAAGTCATCAACGGATGAGCTGCCATGTTTGGAAAATCTTCTGGGGCAGTGTCAAGTTTTAGACCTAAATGACAACCTCTACTATAGCTATTAATATGCAGACACAGATACGTAAGTTATATGTGGGACACTGTGTCTGAGTTACAAAGTGCTGTAGTTGTGAAGAAAAACCATGGAAAGCAAGGCTCTGCATCAGGGGTCAGAGCTTGCTCCAAGCTACGCTGTGGTAGTGCTGCTAAGACCAGCGTCCCGCTTAGTGGCTTTTCTGGTTCTGAAATGGCAGGCACGTGGAGCCTGTGGTGAATATTCTATATTGTTAGAAGAGAATAACTTCACAGATCTTACATTTGGTGAAAAGGAGAATTCAGAGCAGGGACCCACAGTTAGTACAAACAAGCAAGTTATGGATCTTCATTTGAATGTGCAAGTGCTATTTTCCAATCACGCTGGCTAGTCCTTGTTGAATGGGATTCCAACTGAAAGCCAGTTTTGATCAAAATCCATTTCTGTGGGAGAGGGGTGTATTTCCACATGCACACATTTGCCCTGTGCGTAATGCTTTGCTCGTTTAAATTCCGTGCCTGTTCTGCGCAATAGCCATATAACACTTCTGCGATCGGTCAGTATTACACAGAAAGGGAATGTGGCAAAATGCGGAACATTTACATACGTTATTTAATTAATTATGTCCAAAGTCTGTCTTAGCATTATGCAAACCTGTTTATATGAGGCTAATAGAAATAGCTCAAATGGCAGTTTATTTTCAGATTTGTACGTTTCTTTCTTTGATGGCATTTGGACATTGAGTACTAATATTTGTATTTTCATTTTCTGATATTCAAGGCTTTTTAGAATTGAAATTATGCCTTCATTTTTTGTGCTCTCAGCAAGCAGAGAATTTTAACAATTCCTTCATGATAGCAAGTGTCATACAGGGAGGTCCATCTGTATCTCTGTTGTTAAGCCTTCGTTATCGCTAAGCCTAGAGATACAGGAATGTGCATTCGTGTGTTACCAATTGACTTTCCTAGGTATTGGCTTCAGTGTGCAACGCATGTACAGTTGTTTAACGGCATATTAACAATGATCCTGCAGCACCTTCAAAAGGACCAACTAATGTGTATTCACCTTCTGTCCATCTCCTACAGCACTAATTGCCATACTAATGAAGTCTCCATCACTCTTAGCTACGATTATAGTGAACAGAGTAGTGAAGTCAGTGAAATAGAACTGGGATATTCTAAACCTGGCCAAAGGGAGAGATGAAGGATAAAGAAGATTCTGAAAATTTGCAGAAGTTTGACACAATTGCGCTGCAACAAAACTTCAAACAAACTGGGCGCTTTCTGCACGGCAAGGCTGAGAAACATTGATCCCGTGAGATCTCAGTTTTGATTTCCCAGATAAAAAAAAAACCAAGATCCAGATTTTTTATTGTGGCGAGGCAATGAGGACCAACTTTCTGTTGATTTATTCAGTTCTCTTTCATCACAGCTGTCAGAGAGCTGCCAGCTTGCCGTGGCTATCACACCCTCCTCGTTGTCTTCCCAGATCCCAAAGCTTCAGGAGTTGGCCACATGAAACCTTGGCCGACTCCACCGCTTTCCACTGAGCAGGAAGTTTTGTACTTGCGTGAGCCAAATCCCTTAGGCTTCTTCAAAAACCCTAGCTGCAGATCAGGAAAGTTTGCTTTGCAGAGCAGCCTTCAGTCCGCTCAGTACTAACACATGTGAGAGAGTCGGAAAAAGTGATAGCAGTTCTCTTTTCCTGATTTTCAGGCATGGGTGTTTAATATATGTAGGTTCGGTTATTTCAGCAACAGAGTAAGACTGACGTGGTAGAACATGGCTAGTGGCGTTTCCCACTGGCCGTGCTTCAGGCTGGTTGTGAAAAGATAATGATCCACACGTGCTTTTATTTCAACCATTTAAGGCCTCCAAGATAGTCTTAAGAATTTGTAGGACATTAAATTAAACTCGTATTAATGGGCAATTGAAAACATCATGTGGAAAAGTCTTTCCAGACCAAACCCTCAGGCTTCTGCCAAGACAGCTCCCAGGGCTGATGCCCACAGAGAGGGTAGGAGCAATGTGGCGTTGGAGGGGACAGGACGCTGCCCTTTGAGGGGCCCAGCAGGAGTTACTGAGAGCAGGAATACCTGCTGCAGAGCCCTTGCTGAGGGTAGGCGCTGCTGCAACCAGGCACAGAGGAGCCAAAGAAATGTGAATTAGGGTAGCAAGGAAGAATTTGTAGGGAAGTACCTTTTTTCCTGTAGACTCTTCCAAGAGCAAGCAAATGGTCTGATTTGTAACTCCCTTCAAAGGTGTAGAGTAGAAGAGACTGGCCTTTGAAAACCTTCACCACCACCATCACGGTAAGGGAAAGAAGAATCAGACTGAGAGCATTTAAAATTGAGGCAACAAAATCTTACAGCCCGTGTTACCCAGGACCACGGTAGCATTACGCTGTCTCCAGTTAAGTGTGGTGTTGGCAGCGATTAACCCTCATGATACTGCAGGTACCGTGTTGATTTTGTTCCTTTCTACTAACAGTCGCGTGTAGATCATTCTCTGCTCTTTGCTTCTGCCTTGGTTACCTTCTTTTGCTCATGGGTGCTATCACAGCTGCTACCTCACTGTGTCTGCAAACACGTTTACCTGATAACAACAAAAAAGGTACCAGAAATCTCCTTGAACTGAATGTACAATCTATGCAAATTCTCTTTCTTCTTCGTTAAAACCTAGAAGTATTACTTGTAACCTTGCCAAATAAACAGCAAGATACTGTACAGGTGCCTCTGATAACAGAGTGACAATTCTAGGCGCGGTTCATTGCGCTGCATTTGTATATTGTAATGACTTGACTTGTCTTTGGTTCTGTTGTAATTAAAACCCTCGACTGAGAAGATAGCAATCTTTTGCTAGGGGAGCACCTTCAGTTTGCTGGGAATATTCTGGAGGAGGATGTCTACGGCATTTCATTTTATTTTCCTGCTTGCATCCAAAAGAAGGCACAGACCTCCTGGCCAGAATTAGGATGTTGTTTCAGATTTTTCCTTGGGTGAATCCTATCAGCTTTGGACCACTCGGTGTCTGTTCCCATTGTGGCATCCAGTGTGTTGCCCCTTAAAGAAAGCCTTACTTTCATCCTTTCTAAATGTGGCCTTAAACTGTGTTAGGAAGTTAGGTGTTGTCTGTGTCTTGCTCACTTTTTCTGTTTGTTGTGGAAGGAATAAAAGGCACCTTGAGATTTCTATTACAGCTCAGTTGTGTTGCTGTCAGCTTACACTTCACAAATACAATAGAAATTGCTTACAAATGCAGTCTTTAAGGGAAGAAAATGACCTTCCCTTTGGGCACAAGGAAGGCTCAGATGTTCATATAAACCTTAGGAAATTATGAGCTGTCTTTTGCAACTCACTGTTGATAAGGAAGGTTCATTTAATTACCTTCAAAGTACAAACTTCATAACTTCTAGTTTATCTTCAGACCGTAACAGGACAGACTGCTCTCAGATGCACAAGACAAATTCTGGAGTAATTTCACTCATTTTGACATGACACAGTAGCATTCCTTTCAGATTTGTACTGGCAGCTGGGAGAAGATAAATCCTCTTAATGGTATGGTCTTAAAATCTGAAGAACTTCACCACTTGGGGCCAGATTTTGAGTGACGGTTGGGAATCTAACAGTACACTTAGAAGACAGAGGAGTCTGGCAGTATCATCAAGTCATAAATGCGTTTCCAAAAATCTGGATTTTGGAGCTTCATCCAAAGGTTGTCAAAGTCAGCAGAAACGGAGTACTTCTGCTAAGGCTTGTATCTGTTGGGTTTCTTTAATACTTTTCTCCATGGAGAACTGTTGTGTTTCCAGAGCACCAATATTCCCGGCAGGCTGCAGTGCTTTGAGGAATCCCAAATCCTAGCTTGTCTTGGTATTCAGATGCGGATACAACCCAAAGGCAACAGAAAAGGGTTTACATAGAAAACAAGATTTGTGAAACAAAAAGAATTAATTCAAGTTCATGAAATGTTTTTTCTGACTTTGTCGTTTTGGTTTTGGTTTGGGTTGATTGGATTTTTGTATTGCCTAACATAGTCCATAATAAGTTATTCCTATTCTTGTCATTTTCAAAGACTGGTGGTAATATAGTTTTAAGAAATAACTATTTTGTTATAGATCATAATATGCATAAAACTGTACAGAAATATTTTGTAAGCTATTGAATAAGAAAAAAGAAAACCATGTATATACAGCAAAGTTTAAAAAAAAATTGGAAATTCAAATGGAACACACTGAAAGATGTAGATATTTTGCTATTTATTTAAAGGAGTATTTTATGAGATATTGAAATGTCTTAAATTGACTGGTAATCAAAGTTCAAAGTCAGAATGCTTTTCTTGTAGTAGAATGTGATTTTCAGCAATTATTGCACTACCCGGTTTTGCACCCTTTTGTCTTTCATTTAGCAGAAAACAATGTGCCTTAGCTGTATTCTTTGTCAATGGGAGTTTGGTTTCTTTTGTCCGACAAAGCAAATTTTTTTGCAGAAAAAGAAATGGATGTATTAAATACTGTATTATACCAAAAACACTGCAGTTGTATATAAATGCTTTCTGTCATACTGTGTTTTCAGATGCAGAATTTTAAAATAAAAAAAAAAAAAGGCTGTCTTTAGGAGTAGATGTGCAACTTGTATTCTTTTTCAACCCCACTGATGTAAGTCTTTATTTAAAAAACTTTGCTGCTTGGTGGAATTTAGGAGGAAAAATGGGACCAAGCACTACCGATCTGTGATCCCGGTGCTGATGCCAGTATGCTGCCCGGTCAGTCGTTTCTCAGGCTCTGTTTCCCAGCCATAGCAATTACGGGGGAAACGTTCAGGGACGCCTGTCGGAAATCAATTTTTGTGGGTCAAGACAATCACTTGCGGGCACGCAGTGCTAACTGCAGCCTGACGGGGGGTGCCGCCGCCAGCGGCAGTGTTGGGAGATGGGTTGAACTCCTCAGGGCTCCCAGCACTGCCCACTCCATGGGATCCAGAGACACAGCCAAGCTTTTTGGGCCACGTTCTCCTAGTTTTCCAACTCAGATGACTGCTTTGGGGCCAGATTCTCCCTGCTTTTTCTAAAGATGCCAAGAGATGGTAGGAAGAGGGGGAAGAAGGGATTAACAAGGAGCTTGACTTAGGTCTCTTTTCTGAAGGCCGTTAACTATGAGGAGTGTTGGAGCAGTTTCTTCCACGCATCCCTGAAGTATACATCATCCCAAAGAGACAGGACTTAGTCATGGGCTTATGAATAAGCAGCTGGGTACAGAAATAGGATTAATGTTAGGTCTGGCTGGTTACAAGGACAGCAAAATATGGGTCCTTTGCCTTTACGGAAAAGATGAGCTCAGAAAGACACATTTCTTCCATAGTCCCCCTGGTGGGTTATGGACCCAAACCAGCCATTGCCTAATGTTCAATGTTAATGAGCACTTAAATTTATTTTCTTACCCACAGGCTCCACATTGCGCTGATTTCTTAGAGCTGCTTCCACAGATGCGATGGGGAAAAACAGTTAAATTCTCCTACAAGTGGGTGATTGGTATCTTTAGCACCATCCTCATGATGTATTGCAGGTTTGTCTCCTAGTGCTGCTTTTTGATGTGGGATGCTTGAAAAAAGCTCCTTGACGACCTTCCAAAAGTCTTTGACACCACCAGGAGTCTGCGTGACTTTTTCATGCACCCCCAAGCAGTGCTGCAGGTTCTCTTGGCAGCCAGAACTGCTTTTGATCTTGTGTTTTCTTTTCACCTGCTGTTCAGGAATTCCACTTTTTTGGCACTTAGATGCAATGAGGTCTGTTTAAACAGAGGAGGGAACACAGTGCTAATATTTTAGTCCTGGCACAAATAAAAGATTTTCTGTGGAGGGGGAAAAAGGAAAAAGAAAAAAAAAAAAAAAAAGNTAGATGGTATAAGAAGTATGCTGCTTTTTTGCTGGCTTATTCCTTGTCCAGCTGCTAATACTCATGGCATATTAAAAAAAAAGCTCAACCTTTGTTTTAATTATCTCCAAATGTGTCATTGGCCACTACTTTAAAGACCAGGAGGAAAAAAAAGAAAGCATCAAGCTACCAGGTGCTCAAGTGTTTTGTATTTTTTTTGTGGAGTTCAGCTAAAATCTGCGCGCTCTTTGATGCTACACACAAAAATCCCGCTGCATCACGCAATGGTCTGTCTGAGCTGTCTACAGCGTCATGCGGGCTTGAAAGACCATGTATCGCTGTCTACTTGAGACAGCGTCATTGCATTTTTGCATCTGCCATGCCTAATCTGTCTCCATCATAATTAATATTTATAGAGTGTAGAAGATGGTTAATTCGCGGTAATGACACAAAACTTACTGCAGAGCAGTTTGCCAATAGGAAGGCACAGTGAACCGAGTGCAACAGGAACGAGGTATTTAATTGCCTTGACAATAGGGATTTCGTTTCAGTGCCCAGATATTTGACATTTCTTCATCCGTTACGAAAGAATCTGAAGCCTATTTTCTAAAATCAGAAGATGTTAGTAATCTGAGGCTTCACAAATGCAAACAGCTGTAAATCCTTGCTGTCTATTAACACTTAAAAAGCAGGAGATTCGTGAGGTTCTACTATAGTTAAAAACCAGACACGGTTCTTTTATGAAAGACAATCTTGGCTATTCCGGTGCCAAATCAGCACTTCAGCATGGTTCATTCCTTCACCTGGCTGCCCTTGGCTGGAAGCCCTGGCTTGCAGGGCTGTGAAATTGGGCACAGCTGAGACACCGACTGCTAATGCTGCTCAGCTGAGGAAGGGCTGAACCTGGAGCTGGGCACACTGCGGGGACCAGGTTCAGACACCCAGTGGCCTGGCATCAATCGCCAAACACAGGGTTGTTCTGGGCATCTCACTGTCAAAGCGGTTGCACACTAGGGTCCTAACTTCATGAGCAAGGAGTTTCAGGTTAATTTACTAATAGTATTGACACGATGCAGAAGCATGCTGCGCTTTGCAGATTTAAGCCTGATCCAGCCCCTAGTTGTGACCCTCTTCTAGAAAAGGCCAAACTGGACTTTTTTCTCCAGCTTCAGCTAAAACAAGATGTAAATGTACATGTTTGCTGTGCATCAGTAACTACCCCGTCCTGGGGATCCACAGCTTTTGTTAACCTAGAAGCGAAGCGGACTGCTGCAGCAGCCTGAAAGAGCAGATGCTGTGGCCCCTGCGGGGTCTCCTGTCAGTCTGCTTGAATGGAAATGAAAAGATGTTTGAAATGTGGCAGGAATGTGATGTGGATCTGAATTTTTTAAAAAAATAAATGAAAATTAAAAAAAAATATTCCTCCCTCCTGTGAAGGGAATGGTGGTAGATTTGAGTGCCCAGAAATTTAAGGTGTAAAACAGACATTTGTGCCTAATCTGCCAATATGTAAGTTCATAAGATGTAAACCAGTTTTTCCTTCTCGCTATGAAGCATCTGTCATGTTCCTTTGTGCTGGTTTCAGTCTGCCAGTGGTCCCCTCACCTCAAAGGGCAGCTGAATGAATACCTCCACCAAAACACACCATGAACCTCTCCAGAGCCATCAGCCACCCAGTGAGCTGTGTGTTGCTGTGGCCACTGCCTGATGCAGCCCCTGAGGATGTCCATCGTCTTGGGCATGGGAGCTGCTGGCAGGGCGCAGGGCAGCAGCGGAGGAGCGGAGCTACCCACCCTCGCGAGCAAAATGGAAACCTCATAAAACCCTCGTCCACCTGCAGTGCAGTGTTCCAGTAGCAGCAGCTCATGTTACTTATGGACCATTTATAAAAATATACGTTTGACTTCAGGAAGACACAGGCCAAATGTAATATGTATATGTGAATATACATATATGTTAAAACCATACGTATGTCTGTGTGTATATATATCTCTCTCCGTATCAGACGGCAGCAGTGAGCACGCCTGTGGGAGGTGTGCCCAGGTAGAGGAACTCCTCCACCTAGTAATGGAGCTGCGGGAAGAGGTCAGTAGATTGAGAACTATCAGGGAGTGCGAGAGGGAGACAGGCTGGTGGCGTCGCACCCTGCCTTCGCTCCGCCAGGGCCCATAAACACACCGGGCGCATGATACAGAGGATCCCCTGCCCTCTCTTTGCCAAGCTGAACGAGGTAAGAGCATAGGGGGCAATGGCAACAAGTTCCTGCCCAGCGAAGCAGGCGTGCCTCCTCAGTAACTCCCCCACCTTCTCAGGTACCTTTGCAAAACAGGTGTGAGGGTCTGCAAGTGGAACCGAATGCCGACAAGTAAGATGATTCAGTGGGTGCAGAGGTGTTGCCATGGTTAAGCCACACTACACCCAGCATCAAAACCTCCTCAGTTAAAAAAAAAAAAGACAGCTCATCATCATAGGTGACTCCCTCCTGAAGGGAGTGGAAGGCCCAGTATGCAGACTAGACCCACTTCTCAGGAAAGTCTGCTGCCTCCCTGGGGCCCGCGTTAGAGATATAAAGTTCCCCCCAGCACAGCCTTCAGATTACTACCCACTACTTATTTGTCAGGCAGGCAGCAATGAACTGACAACGAAAAACCTGAGGGCACTCAAGAGAGACTTCCAGGCCTTGGGACGACTGGTTAAGGGATCAGGAGCACAAGGAGCGTTCTCCTCTATCATTCCAGCTGCAGGGAAGGATGAGAGAAGTAACAGGAAGAGCCAGCAGATCAATACCTGGCTCCAAGCAGGACTTCAGGTTTTTTGGTCATGCGTTGGTTTACATGACACTAGGCTTGCTGGCAACTGACAGGTACACCTGTCTCAAAGGGGGAGAAGGTTCTCGGTGCAGGAGTTGGCAGGGCTCATAGAAAGAGCTTAAAACTAGAGTAGAAGGGGGAAGGAGATGACTGGGCTCTTTAGGAGTAAGAGTGCCAATGCCATTGGTGTGCCAATGTCCACAGGACGGGATGCTAATGAGGTCCCTTGGTCTGCTGACTCAGTGAAGGAGGGGACAGAGATTCCCACAGCAGCAGAGATGTAAGGGTCATTGATGGGTTAGAAATTTTGGCCGCGCCTCGGAATGGTCAGGCAGGAATTAAGGCTTCTCCCAGTAAAAAAGAGGCAGGATCAATAGCCCAACTGAAGTGCTCGTACACTAATGCACATAGCATATGCAACAAACAGGAGGAGCTGGAAGCCATTGTGCAGCAGGAAAGCTACGATGTAGTCGCCATCACAGAAACATGGCGGGATGACTTGCACAAGTGGAGTGCTACATCGAATGTCTATCAGCTCTTCAGGAAGGACAGGCAAGCAAGGAGAGGCGGTGGGGTGGCCCTGTATGTCAGGGAGTGTTATGAATGTCTAGAACTAAATGACGGTGAAAATAGGACTGAGTATCTATGGGTAAGAATTAGGGGGACGGCCAACAAGGCACATACCATGGTGGGAGTCTGTTATAGACCGCCCAGCCAGGACAAAGTGGCAGATTAACATATAAACTGGTGGGAGAAGTCTCAAGATCATGAGCCCTTGTCCTCATGGGGGACCTCAGTTTAGCAGGTATCTGCTGGGACTACAGTAGAGCAGAGAGGGAACAGTCTAGGGTGTTCCTAGAGTGTGTTGAGAATTACTTCCTGACACAGCTGGTGAGGGAGCTGAGTAGGAAAGGTGCCCTGCTGGATCTGTTGTTTGTAAACAGAGAAGGACTTGTGGGGGATGTGACAGTTGGAGGCTGTCTTGGGCATCGTGATCATGAAATGATAGTTTTCGATTCTTGGAGAAGCAAAGAGGGGGATCAGCAAAACTGCTACCTTGGACTTCCGGAAGGCAGACTTTGGTCTTTTCAGGAGCCTGGTTGATAAAGTCCCTTGGGAAGCAGTCCTCCAGGGCAACGGAGTCCAAGAAGGCTGGAAGTTTTTCAAGAAGGAAGTCTTAAAGGCACAGGATCAGGCCATTCCCCTGTGCCGAAAAGTGAGCCATTGGGGAAAAAGACCGGCCTGGCTGAACAGAGAGCTATAGTTGCAACTCAGGAAAAAGGAGAATTTATGGCCTTTGGAAGAAAGGGCAGGCCACTCATGAGACCTGCAAAGATGTAGTGAGGCTATGCAGGGCGAAAATTAGAAGGGCCAAAGCCTAACTAGAACTTAACCTGCTTACTGCTGCTATAACAAAAACAATTTCTATAAATGCATTAACAATAAAAGTAGAACTAAGGAAAATCTGTCCTCTAGTAGACAGGGGTGGAAACATAGTGAAAAAGGATGAGGAAAAGGCTGAGGTACTTAATGCCGTCTTTGCCTCAATCTTTAACAGTAAGACCAGCTGTTCCCTGAGTATCCAGCCCCCTGTGCTAGCAGACAGGGGTGAGGAGCAGAATGAAGCCTCCATTATCCACAGGGAAATAGTGACCGACCTGCTCCAGCACCTAGCCATACGCAGCTCTATAGGGCCAGATGGGATCCACCTAAGGGTGCTGGGAGAAGTGCTCACCAAGTCACTTTCCATCATTTATCAGCAGTCCTGGCTAACCGAGGAGGTCCCAGTGGACTGGAAGTTAGCAAATGTGACACCTGTCCACAAGAGGGGACAGAATGCAGATCCAGGGAACTACAGGCCTGTCAGTCTGACCTTGGTGCCTGGGAAAGTTACGGAACAGATCATCCTGAGTGTCATTACATGGTAGATGCAGGACAACCAGGTGATCAGGCACAGACAGCGTGGTTCATGAAAGGCAGGTTCTGCTTCACAAACCTGATCTCCTTCTATGACAAGGTGACCTGCTTAGTGGATGGGGGAAAAGCTGTGCATGTTGTTTACCTGGACTTCAGTAAAACCTTCAACACAGTTTCCCATAGCATTCTCCTGGAGAAACTGTCTGTTCATGGCTTGGATGGGTGTACTCTTTGGTGAGGAGAAAACTGGCCGGAAGGCCAGGTCCAAAGAGTGGCAGTGAATGGAGCTAAATCCAGTTGGCGGCCAGTCACAAGTGGTGTTCCCCAGGGCTCAGTACTGGGGTCAGTTCTCTTTATATCTTTATCAATGACCTGGATGAGTGGATCGAGTGCACCCCTCAGTAACTTTGCAGATGACACCAAGTTATGCGGGAGTGTTGATCTGCTTGAGGGTAGGATGGCTTTACAGAGAGATCTGGACAAGCAGGATCGATGGGCTGCGGCCAATGGTATGAGGTTCAACAAGGCCAAGTGCTGGGACCTGCACTTGGGTCACAACAAACCCATGCAGCGCTACAGGCTTGGGGCAGAGTGGTTGGAAAGCTGCCTGGAGGAGAAGGACCTGGGGGTGCTGGCTGACAGCTGGCTGAACATGAACCGGCAGTGTGCCCAGATGGAAGCTGGTGAACGAGTATTATGAAGAGTGCCTGAGGGAACTGGGGTTGTTCAGCCTGGAGAAAAGGAGGCTCAGGGGAGACCTTATTGCTCCCTACCACAACCTGAAAGGAGGTTGTAGGGAGGTGGGGAGGGGGGGGGGTCAACCTCTTCTTGTTAGTAACAAGTGGTAGGACAAGAGGAAATGGCCTCAAGTTATGCCAGGGGAGGTTTAGTTTGGATATTAGGAAAAAGTTCTTCACAGAAATGGTTGTTAAGCACTGGAACAGGCTGCCCAGGGAAGTGGAATCACCATCCCTGGAGGTATTTAAAAGACACGTAGACGCGGTGCTTAGGGACGTGGTTTAGTGGTGATTTTCGCAGCATTAGGTTGATGGTTTAACTTGATGATCTTGAAGTCCTTTCCAACCTAGACAATTCTATGATTCTATACGTAAAATCAGAATTGCAGAATAATTCTGATTGGCAGGAGTCTGGGGATGTCATCTGAGCCAATGCCCTGCTTGAAGCCATGCCAGCTTAAGACTAAAACATGGGCCATACATGCTCTTCCGTCCAAGACTATGGGCCACCACTGGATGCCCACATCCCACTGCTGGCACCCTGGTCTGACCCCAGCCCTCTTGGGGATGAGGATGGGGCCTGATACCCTTGCACAACTTGCCAGTACCTGGCAATGCTCTATAAAGGTAGAAGCACGTTTTCAGGGGCCTCTGATTGACCTCATTGCCTCAAAACCACCTGCACAGCCACCACAGCCCTTCACAGGGCTCTGGGCTGGTTTGGGGCTGCCCTAAGTCTACCAGTCCATCCTTTTTATCTTTGACGGCCACAGCAGGTGGGAGAAGAGCAATGCACTGCTGGTCTCAGGACAGTCCGTGGGCTGATCTTGCATGGCTGATGGCTGCTGAAGCAGCTCGTTGCAAACAAGTTTGTCTTTTTGTTGTTATTTTGATTTGGTTTGTAGGTTTGGATTCTTCTTGCAGAGAAGCGTTGTTGGGGTTTTTTTGTGGTTTAGTTTTTTTTTTTAACTTCATAGCCTGGACACTGGGTCCATCCGTTGGGGCCCAAGTAGTCCCTTGGGTTTACAAGCCTCACACAGCCACTGTAAGAGACAGTTTAGAGCCTCCCAGACAGCTCTGAAAAGGTCAATAATCATTAACAAGAGTGGTATCGATAGGTTGTATTCAGTCCCTATGCGTTGTCAAGACTTGAGGCATTGCAGCCCCACGCTACATGAGCCACTTTTGCGCTCTGTTTGTATCCCACTGCCTATAAGCTATCCTAAAGCTGGTAGCATGGCTGCGATGGAGCAACCTCTTCCCAAGGCATTTTTAGTATTGCACAATGTACAGCCTTCAAGTAGGAGCAGTATTTCAGTTGTATAAATGAGTTAAAATAATTTACTCCTCTTAGTCTGCTTCTGTAATTGTTGTTTTTTTTTCTCCTAACTAGGACTTGCATAATAATAAAAGAGATTTGACTAGAAACATAAAGTACATTTTAATGAGATCTCATTTATGAAAGTCTATCACTGGATACATATGGCAAGGAAATGAAAGTATTCTTATAAGAGATTAATAGCCAAGATCAAATATTTCACTTTCTAATAGAGTCCGCCTATATGTGCTTTTAATTCCTCAATAATTTAAATTTAAAAGCGTTTTTTTTTTGTGCACTGAAAGCAAGCCACTGCCTGCCACGTCATCCCCGATTTTCCATTACTGCTCACTGATGGTTTGCATTCATTAGCAGACAACGGCACCGGCCTTGGCCTTCAGAGGAAGACAAGACTTTTTGCCTCCAGGAAAAAAGAAAAGGTGACCTGAGCTAATTTCCAGCAGCCCGGCCACAGCGGGACCTGCCAAGCCAGGGGGCTCGGGGGTCAGGTGGGTGTCCCCGGGGATAGGGACAGCACAGGGGACAGCACTGTGCCTGTCATGGAGGAGAGATGCAGCCGTGCCCTTGCCCGTGCTGGGAGGTGAGCTGGGCGCAGCGCTGGTGCTGCCGTGGTGCACAGATAAAGAGTACCACATGAAAAAAGGCCGATGGCCCTGCTCCCCGGCAGGCGGAGGGGACAGGCGCAGCACTGGCTCGGTGGTGCTCGTGGCTGGCGTGCTCGGGTTGGGCAGGCACCAACCAAGCCCAGTCACGCAGAGCACAGAACGGGTAAGGGGCCCTGCAAGCCCTGTTTCCAGGCTGTGTTATGCAGCGCAGCCAGCCATCAAAATGTTTAAGTGACTTATATACTGAACTAAGGTAATAGGCTGGGGAAAGCGTAACTGGGTCCTGAGGTACAGGGAGCAGTGCTGCGGAAACCTTACACCTTACAGACGATTAATGCAACATCTGAACGTATTTAAAAGCATTCACTTTCTTTCCAAAATTCTCTGTTGGAAGCTTGTGTCTCTAATTTAGTCCTCCTCTCCACAGCGCTGACAAGTCCTTAACCTGAGGTCCACCAGGCTACTGCCTCCCGTTCCCCTGGTCTCTCTTTCGGGATGCCAGCGCTCAGCTACCTGCTGCGTCTGACTTGCAACGCGGTCCCTTTCTTTTACATAGGTAGGCAAGCGCTGAATTAATTTGTTCATTTATTCAATTAATTAACATAAATTAAACTGGTATCAATATAAGAACGTATTAAGAACTAGCACAAACTGTACACTATTTATTTAGCATGCCTTAGTGTGTGCATGAGTCAGTACCAAAGCGAACACAATGCTGTGTAGCCATTCAGTGAAATGACACTGATTTGTACCAGCTGGCTCTTGACCCAACCTCAAAAGCAAAAATGCTCTTTTTTCCCCACCCCCCTCCCCTCCATTTGACTGGTCTTGAAGATGTTATAAAACAAACCAAGAAATATCAACAGGAGACTAACACAGCAGCGACGCTCCGTGTTTATTTTTAGCCCAGCTCTCCGCCTGGCGCGGCTCAGCTCGTGCCCGATGTGCGTCACACAGAACTGAAGGAATTTGAAAGTGGCACTGCCATAATTGAACCCANAGGCTGCCTGTGCTGGAAAAGGGGCGGCATGCTCACTTCAGCCCACAGAGATTGGGGGGGGAGCTGAGAGTGGGGGGGAACCATTAAACCACGTGTGTTTGAAGTGCTGCCTGTCTCACCGTGCTCCCTGGGCACGGAAAATGAGAAGCGATGGTCGGTTGGACACACTTAACAACATATTTGCCCTTAAAACAGGGGTGGCTGCAGAGCTGAGCTGGGAGCTGGTCCCGCTGCCGGGAGCTTTGCAGCCCACCAGCCCTTCCCACATCACCTCTGCGCTGCCACGACACTTGGCTGCTTAGTGTCTTCGGGCTGATTAATTATAAAAAAATAGGGCAAGATGAGCAATAGCGAGGCAGCGATTTGACTCTGCATCCATGCTTTATTTTTGGCACGTAAGCACCCTCATGCACATATGTGAAATGCATTTTAGAAGCTTGGCATTAATGATTTTCATTTTCGGGCTCTGAAGCAAGGCTGGCACTGCTGGTGGGAATGGGCAGTGTTTCCTTCCCAGGCTCCAAGCACTGGTGCCCAGAGAGCCCAGGCCATGCCACGTATGCAGCAATGACCACACTTGAAAGTCTGAATTAGTCATGGTAAATAAAAGCTTCAAACCCAGAGCTGGCTAGGAACTACAGTTCATGTTATGGCAATATTTTTAAGAATTCTTAAGAAGTTCCTTTTCTCCACTCCACTCTGGATAAAAAGTGTCATTAACTCCAAATACTGTTGCTGTCACACAAGCAGGATGGTTTTCTTTCTGTATTTGCCTACGTGTTGGCTCGATTGCTGACCACCCTCAACTTCCTTTTCTCACTCTAATGATTTAGGATTTTTGATGGATAGTGCTGAATCAACAACAAAAAATACAATCTATTTAAAATATAGCAAAATAACCCCTAAATTGATGTGAAAAGAAAAGCTGAGGACGGCTCTTTTCCGTATCCATGTTACATTGCAGTGTAGTTTGTCTCTTCTGACAAGTTCATCCATATTTTCTAGTGTGGATCCACAGAAACCTAAGCATTATAGAATCATTTAGGTTGGAAAAGACCTTTAAGATTGAGTCCAGCCATTAACCTAACACTGCCAAGTCCGCCACTAAATCATGTCCCTAAGCGCCATGTCTACATGTCCTTTAAATACCTCCAGGGATGGTGACTTAACCACTTCCCCACAGAAACCCACCAGTTATGGCAAAATCCCCACCGGGCAGCCCCTGTGCTCTGCAGAAAGCCCGGCAGGGTGACGGCAGCGTGGCCATCCCGCACACCCTGCAGCACACGGGATCCCGCCTTGGTCTCACTGCGTCTGGATGGGGATGAACGAGCAGTTTGGCGCTGTCACAGCCAAGGAAAAATGGGCATGATTTATTCCTCCTGCGAGGGGAGGTGGGGAGCACGGCCCCTGGGAAGTGGAGTGGAAGATTTGGAGCACTTTTTCTCAGCTCACCCCTGTAATTTGTTGCTAAGACAGTCCATACAGTGATGGCCATTACAAGACATCAAAATCCACATGTGACTATCCAGCCCCAGGGTTGCGTGTAGACATGCAGATGCTGTGTGCGCTAAACACGCCTGCAGCCTGCACGGGGAGCGATGGGGGGATTTCTGCTGCCACCCAAAAGCAGCTCTGTCTCCCAAGGGGAGGAGGCTCTGCCTTGACTCAGTTCTTCTTTTGGTTCCTTTTCCAAATGAGCTTAATATTCATTTGCAAGTGATTCATTCCCCGCTTTGCAAGTGGTTCTCCTCCCACAATTAGCAGCAGGACTAATTCAGATGAGCCACATTGCGGGTATGTTGAAAGGCATTTTTTGACATACTGGAAGAATCACAGTGCCATGGAGGAGATGCCCTCCATGCAAGGAGCCAGCGTCAGCACGGGGCTGACACAGGGCTCCAGACCAAGCCTTGAAGGTCTTTTCTAGCGTGTTTAAAAATAAGGAGGGGTGGGGGAAATACGAGACACAATTGCAAATAAAACCAGCTCAAGTGCATGCTAAAAGCAGAGCGCAGTCTCTATGTCTGGGGGATTTTTGGTTTGGTTTGGTTTTCTCTAATTCCTTTTTTTTTTTCCTCTGGGGCCCCAGTAGGAGAGGGTGATGTAGGGTGGATGGGCTCAGCCTGTGGTGAGTGAGGGTTTAGACCCCCTCTCATGCAGGTGCTGTTAGCTGAACGACTTTGGATGGCATAAACTTCTCTGTGTGACCTTTCTGAAGGTATTGGGACAATCCCTTTCACTTGCCTCAGCCCCACGGAATATGTCAGCGATGTGTAATACTAAGCAATCCCATTTTCTTCTGCATTTCAGCAAAGTTGGGGCTGGCATTACCTGAAGTCCTGGGTTTTAACATATGCCTTTTAGCAAAACAGCAGTCAATACTCTGACGAGCAAACTCCCTCCTGAGACAGTTTTCATCAGAGCTTGGGAGTTTTGCTTACTATATGATTTTTTAAGTAGCGTAAAAAAGCACAGCTGAATGACAGCGCTGTCATCTCCAAACATAACAGGGAAATCAGCTGCAGCGCCAGGAGAGCAATGCTGAAAAATATTTCTGAAGGGTGCCCACCTCCCTTTGCTAGCTGGGAACCCCAAGCCGTGCTCCTAAAGCCAGAGCCCGGGGCTGGTGCACCGACCGGCAGGGCTGAGCCCCACAAAAATCCCCCTTAGTCTGCTGAGGCCTTTGTGCCTTAAAGCATCCTGCGGCGTTGGGCACCGGGCACTGCGTGCAGCCCTGCCGAGCCCCGGGCTGCTGCAGCCGGCATGGCCAAGGCTCGGGGCTGTGCCACCACCTGCGCGAACCCCCTTGAGCACTTCACGTGGCTTCCTCGTGGCGAGCAATGCCTGGCACAGACCTCGCTCACGCTTCGATGTGCTTAACCAAATCAGATACTTCCAGCTCACCTTCACACAGACTCACCTCGCCCGGGAGCCTGTAGGGAGGTGGTGCAAAAAATTACAGTGTTGTTTTGGTTTTGCTTCACATTAAAGGAAATCTCATGTAAAGCTCTTTTGTGGTCTAACTTTCCTATTTAATCTTTTTGGAGGTGTTTTGTCACCCATCCATCACTGCATGGCAAGGGTGGTGAAATATGTCTACCCACACAGCAGCACGCCTGTCCACACACACGAGTTTCCAGGGAAGGCTCTTTTGCCTTTGATGTGTTGACAGTTACTGCATCTGCACTCACTGTCTGTTATTATTCAGACTGCGTTACTTGTAAGGCCTTGAGTGGCCAATCAATAACTGCAAAGTGTTAAATATTACCGTGTGCCCCACGCGTTGCCTTGGGGCTTGCCTGCCTGCAGCCTACCGCAGTGGGGCACGGGGAGTGAGGGACAGAGCTGGAGGGTGCTGGGGACACACACGTGTGTACACATACAAAAAGGGAAGGGAAGGAGGTCCACTGAGACCTGCTTTTGGAGGAAAAAAAAAAAAAAGGACTCTATCGCTAGGCGTTACAACCTTGCACCAGTTTACTGTGCTGAAGTACATGTTCTGCTGTGTTTAATTACTGCACTCTGGAAAAAATTAGGAATTAGTGACTGCGTAGGCATTTGGTGTCAGTATTTCAATGTGCTATCGTCCAGGTATCCTGTTCCAAATAAGGTGGGTTTAATACTCACTATAAGGTGATACAGACCTTTTGGGAAGTCCTTTTTGTCTTATCTCACCCTCTTCCAATTTGAATAATAAATTAGGCACCATCTAAACAGAAAAACGAATGTCGAAGCCCTCATTAGTGGCTCAGCACTGCGGTGGAAGGCAGCACACAGCTGTAGGCAAGGGTGCTTGGGCTCAGAGCTGCTGCTGGCCCAGAAAGCGCAGTCCTGAAGCCGGTGAGAGGATATGGTGAACACCTCTGCACTGGTGTTTCTGAAGCAGTGACAGTCCTTTGGGCGATGCTTGTGTCACACAAGAAAAGCCATCAGAAAATCTCTCTCTGCCTTCTGTACGGGGCTGACTAAACACGTGGGAGAGCTGTTTCACATGGGCTCTCCCTTGTGGGGCAGCCTCCCAACCACTCCTCTTGCAGAAGGGCTCAAACATCCACCGTTTGACCCATGGAGCAGTCAAACAGCACCACGAAGGCTACCATCTCCCTGTCTCATACACCCCGGCACCCCCACCTCCCCTTCTCACACAGCCCTCCACCTCCCCTTCTCTAGAGCATCGTAAACAATTGCAGTGAATTAGGTGGAAAGTGGTGCAGCCATTCCCTGACCTTTTTCCCCTAATCAGAGGGGAAAAACCTCTGCTCTCTAATGAAAGCATACTCTGCTGAGTACAGTCAGGCTCTTGGATTCATACCTTGCCTTTTATAAAGTACCCTCCTGAAGGAAGACCAGTGGCCAGAAAAAATGAAGTGTAACATGTCGCTGCTTACTGTTTCTTGGGAGGTGACAAAATGCTCTCTACTGTAAAAGCCATTTTCATTATCTGAGCTTTCATCTAACATTAATGGCCCACCCTGGAGATTTATAATCTTGGCTGGATTATGAGCACTGAACTCGCAGACACTTGTGCACGTGCAGAGCTTTACTGACGTCAGTCAGTGGCGTTATCTCCTGTGGTAAGAAGTCTTCCCACCTGGGGCCAAGGGTTTAAGAAACAGGCATTCAGCACGGCGCACTGAAATGCATGGTTAAGCACTTATAGAGGTGTCTGCTTTTTTTAGAGTCAACTCTGTTTAATTTTGATCTAAATTTTAAGATACAGATCAGTGGATAAAGATGAAGGGTTCTGCCATCCCAGGCCAACTGTAGGTCGTGTTCACAGCTTTCCACTGCTGTTTGATTCCTAATGATTTTCAGTGTTGCATTTACATGCCAACAAATGCGCAGTTTAAAAACATTTGCAAATGCAAGCCCGTGTAGTAGTTCCCTCATGTACTCCATGCACTACAGTACTGCATCTTCACCGCTGTCCCTGGGGGTGCCTGCATTAATTTAGCTGGGCATAAATGAAACATTAGAAAACTAACATTACTTCTGAAGAAGCTGAAAGATGATGTGTGGGTTTAAGCAATTCTGTTTCTCCAGGTTTGCCCCGTCCTTTCTCCCGTTCTTGCACTTTGAGCTTCATTCCTCTACTAACACACCAGGGGCTTTATCAAGACTGTAAATATGAGGACTCACAGGTGTAAGCCCAACAGTTGCCCACACCAGCCCTCCTCGCTGCCAGTCGCCGGTTGACCGGCAGCTTGCAACGTGCCGGAAGTCCATCCATTCTCATTTGCTCAGAGTGTTATAACAGCCTTCCTACTTCTCCTGGTTGCAGCTTGTTACACAAATATTGAATATACAATTAGGTTGCCCCAGCACATGGAGTGGTTTTGGGTTTTTCTCCTGCTGGAGGCACAATGGCTACTGTCAGCAGGGTGCAGCTAGCAAAGGAAAGAGCAGCCGCACTCCTACGGCTCCTTTCTTTGGAGCAGGAGGAGTATCCCCCCCAACCCCCCAAGATATGTACATTGACAGGAGAGGGGTCTGACAGGAGAGTCTGGCATAAAAATCACATCTAATGAGAAATAAATGACTGGTTTTCCAAGGAATTCTTATATTCAATTGATCAGCTCCTCAGGAGATTGCCATCATGCTACCCCAGGTCCTATTTGAGGTTTTGGCCCTAAAAATGTTTGCATAAAAGCACCATTGGTTCCCAGCCTGACTGTTGGTTGCAGTCACTAAATGACAATGGAGGAAAATCCATTCCTCTGTGGTAGCAAGATGAGCACGAGAGAGAGATGTTTGTGCCTGGCACGAGGTTGAGGAGAGAGGTATTAGTACTGCAGTGCCCGAAGAGAAGAAAGGGGTAACTCGTTCCTGATCACACACTGTCTGCAACTCATGTCAGAGAGCACTCGATGAGCATGGCTGGGGACACAGGGGGCTGCGAGCCCTGAAGCAGGATGGCCACAGAGGTGGTACATCATGAGCAACAGCAAATATCTCCTGGTAGGAAGGTATTGTATCTCCAGGGCTTCGTGCAGCAAAGCAGAGACCTGGGAGCTTCACCAAACCTCGCGGCAGATGGAGAAATAATTTCGAGATCACTCATTTTCCAGTCTCGTTCCCCACCTGCTGCATCATTCCCTGCCTGTTTGCATAAGGCACAAGCACTATTTTTAAAAGGCAATTTGGTTTTATTAGTGACAAGGCGATAAACAAACACCCTGCACACTTTGGTTCTCTGTGGAAATAGCTTTGATTCAAAATCTTTCCATTTATGGGCATAGTCAAAATGAAATTCCCCAAAGAAGAATGACATTTTCTACATTTCTTCCCCCAGTAGCCTCAGGGTTGGGTGCCTGCTGGGGTGGGGGAATACCAGAGATGGAGAATAGATGCTCCCCTTGGAGCCCTACTCTGTCCAAGGGCTCAGCCCTGCTCCGTGTACACCCCAGGACTCCTTTAGATAGCACAAATCTGTCTTTTCCACTATTTAACACCTGTAAGGTCTCAGGGGCTGAGAAATAAAATATTTTTGTTTGGAGGGCGGAGCAAAAAGTGAGCCCAATTTATAATAATTCTTTCAATTTTGAATAAAAGGGATGGAAGAAGTATATAAAGAAATAACTGACAATTTACATTCCTCAGTGAATCATGAGGCTTTCCCGTCCAGAGGAACAGGACTTGGCTCAGCACCATTTTATACGGAGTTAACCAACATTTGAAGGCTCATTGTTTGAAAACAGTCCAAAAAATCCAACAACTTCCGTGGCTTGGTTTTCTCAAGTACTACTTAACTACACTCTCCTCAGCGACCAGACCTGCCTTTCACATACATCGTGGGAAGCCACAAAGAGCTGTGGCTTTTCCAAGCTGTACTTCTGGGGGAAAATAAGACTTTCTTCCTGTAAACTATTATCATGAAGCAAATGCATCTGCTTTCCCCATGGCAAGGGCTGACTTCTTGCCTTTGCCAAATGCCGCGCGTGAGCCGTGTGCGGAGCTGAGGGATGGACGAAGTGCTCGCCGGCCCCGCTGACCAGAAATCTGGGGTAATGTTCATGTGTTTACGCGGTACTTGTGATTAGTGTTTTTCAGCTCCAGCATGCCTCCGCTTTTCAGTCTTGAGAACACTATGGGAACATTTTCTTTCCTCAGATAAAATGGGCAATATCATGGCTTTTAACCTTCCTACTGGGTTTTGAGGTAAATTCCTTTGGAATCTAGTTTAATATCTGTTTTAAGGAAAGATGAAAGACCAGAAAAAAATACCCAACCCAACCACCATTTTAATCTCTATCTGACAAAAAAAAAAAAAAGCCTTGTTTGATTCCAAATGGAAACTGTTGGCTGTTTATTTTCTCATTTTTTCTTTCAGCCCCAGGTTAACTCACAGAAATATCTTACGTTTCTCCATTTAACTGTTAAACTGAAAGACCAGTCTGATCTAGACCCTACCAGGATCCTATCAGGATCTAGACGGAAATATAGATGGAAATATATCCCTCGATGCACCTAATGCAACACTGAATTTCCCACAGTGTGTCTCACCACCGGTCACAAAGGCAGGATCCTGCCTTTGCTTTTTGGCCACACTACACGACTTTGGAGGCGGAAAGGACTTAGAGGGGTCTGAGATACTCTCTGCTGTGGCCTTCTCTGTATTTCTGGAGCAGAAATGGCCAACTACAATCTCTTGCTAATTCTTCCCCTTCTCCCGATTGTTCACATCACAGACAACAGAGAGGAATTTGCCTCTCATTTATTTCCGAGTACGGCAGCGGCAGGCAGGGTTGCTCACTCAGTAACAAACCTGTTTGCTTGGGATGTTCCCAAAGGGAAGATGCAGCCTGGACATTTGATCAACAATGCACTGTCCACCGCTCTTCCCAAATAATCCCTGTTTATAACCAAAAAGCTGACCTTCACTTCCTTAAACACCACCAGCTGTAATACTTTAAGGGGTTTATTTTCTTGTAGGTAATTGGAAAGAAAGAGAGAGGGGGAAAAAATGTGACCAGGAGCACAACTTCTCTGTCAAGAGAGTTTTTCCTCAACTCCAGTAGGCTTAGGATCAAGCCTTGTATATCTCAGCAATTTATATCCTGATTTGCTGGTGCTGTACGATTCTTTCCTCCTCATGATGGGGAAAGTATACATCCTTTACAATGCAATAATGCCTCTGTCTGATAAAGCAATAAATAATGGGAGATTTAACAATATCTGGCCTTTCTATGTGCCTGCAGGTTTAGATTTTGATGCAAATATTTATGCATTTGATTTATTGCCTTTATTTTCTGCTATTTTGAGGAATTCCCACCCCAGGAGGATGAATTTTCTTTACCTAATGTTCTGTGCATCTGCCATCCTCGTGGCAAGTGGAGTCCCTTGCAGGGACACAGCACAAAGCAGCAACACAATGTGGACACAACTTTAATAATCATAATCGTACAGCAACCCCACAAACAGCTAAATGCCAAGACAGGGTAAGGTAAGTTGCAGTAAACAAGGGATCAAAGCAAAGAAAAAGAAGTAAATTATGTCCTTTTCCAAGAATTTAAGTTGGTTCAATTAGTTGGTTCTTAGCAGTGTATGGATTAGCAGGCTGTATCAATTTCCAAGGTGGGGAAAAGTCCCCAAAGAAAGGAAGGGCAGAAGGGAGGAGCAGCATTTCCGTTTCCATTGCGCAGGCAGTGATTGCTCTTGCCATGTGCTTTGCAGCTGCACTGAGGACACGTTCAAGCCAGATGCCAGTGCTGACCCCAATGCTCCGCAAGTACCAGCGTGGGAGGGAACTATTAATGATCCCGACCGATACAAAGTCAACCGATACTAAATTCACAGCAGCTGCAATGTACCAGGCAGGCATAATCTAAATACCCCAAACATTAAAGTATAATGTACTTTACATCTGTACAGAAGGAGGTGGACTTTGTTGTAAGGGCTTGATAAGCTAAATAAGCACAATAAACCTTAAAGGATGGCAGGAGAGAGGAAAAGGGCAGAAGTCCCTAGCTAAACATATACAAATGCAAGGCAGAGCTGGGAACAGGACCTGGGATTCGAGTCACAAACTCATGGCGCAGCTTCTGCAGCCCCGTGAGCTTCTCCCAGCAAAAGCAGCAAACCCTTGCAGGCTATATCCCAGCTCCATGTGCCGTCGGGAGCCCGGAGCCTCGGGCAAGCCCCTGTGCACTGCTCTGCTGCCGCCTCTGCAGGACATACCGACCCCAAGAGCAATAGTTTCTCTTCCACAGTTGAATCCCCCCACCAAGAAGTTCACTCTACATATTTATATATAGATTTTTCTTTGTCCCCGGACTCCAAATACACACCTGTATACATATATACTTTATTCTGCACTATGTATATAGTATGGAATATACGTACATGTATATATAGAAAGTGGAATAAAACCCTAGGCCAAAACAGAGAGCAAAGCAGCTTGTAATATATCAGCCTTGAAGGAATGAGACCCCTAAAAGGCAGGCGAGAGGTTTCTTACCCTATGGAAGAGCTAATCTGGATGCTTGCAGGCGATCTTATTAAAAGCAGACACTCAAGGTTCACAAAAAAACAAATATTAAACTGTTCCATGTGGTGCACAAGCATCAACAGGCTTGTAAATAAAGCCGCCCCCAACCTCTGGGCATGCAATAACTTCCCAAACTCAACACAGACAACACCAAGTTTCCAGCAGAAGGGCAACCTAAAGCAGCCCTAACTCTAGGGAAAGAAGTTGACTCTTCCCATTGGCTTTAGAGAGGGAATTGTCTTGCTCTTCCCGAGCACAGGGCTGCACCGATGGCCATGCGAGCGATGGCTTTTAGCAAACCCGTGCACGAAGCACTGGGCTTTGCAGGTACACACAGATGACTAACATCTATCCGGCACTTGTGTATGCAAATGGCAGCTTTCCTGCTGAGCTACATGCCCAATTAGTACATATAATTGCAACTAGATATTATCTAGGTTTCTGATGTCTTTGACCAGCTAAATGCCTTCGTACAAACTTGCGTAACTGAATATGCGAATAGCTCCACCAAGGCCCAGGTCTCTGTGTGTTTAATGGCTTCAGGATTTGTGGAGCTTAATGCAAGCAACCCAGGGAAGATAAGGGTTTATCTTTAACTTCAGCATGAGCTATAGGGGTGTTATTGTACAGAACCACACAAGACATGCATTTCCTTTATGATGCAGAGGACATAAAAAGACAGATGTAATGAGAAAAGGGAGCAACGTAACATTTCTATTGGAGGATATCACAAAGCTGAGCTAGTCCTCACAGCCCTGTGAAATCCTGCCGGCCCCAGAACATTATGCAAAGAGCACTAGTACTGCATTTTCCTGTATTTAGCAAGTTTGCTGCACATTTTTCACACACACCTGCTGAAGTCCTACAATATGAGCAACTAGTGCCTGTCGTACTGACCTGTGTGCTGAGATTTCGCGTCCTTGGAGTAACAGAGTTGTGTTAATGTCAGCAAGGAATTTCAGAGGAGACATGTTTTTCTAGCTTGATTCTGTTACAGTGGGTCCTCCATAGTTGCACGTGTGTCCCTCCCTGCAAAAGAAAGCCATGAATGGCAGTGGGATCCCTCTGATTCGCAACGCAGCCCGACACCAGTGGGAAGCACATTCAGAGCAAACACAGAGCCCAGGATGTATAGACACCCCTGCCGTCACAGATCAGAAAGACCATCCATCCCCAGGGAGAGGGTGGCTGCTTTTTTTTATTGCTCCTGAGTTTCATGTCTGGAGCAGCCTGCTCCAATGTACTTTAAACTTTAACCTTTCTTGTGGCTGCAAAGAAAGCTGTATATTCTCAGTATCGCCCCTATCCCCCCCGCCCCCCAAAATAGCATGATGGCTGGAGTCAGAGCATAACAGAAAAGCAGGCTGGAGTGCAGACATGATGCTGTGCTCAGTAAGCAAGAACAGAGGGACAAAATTCAGCCTTTCCTCTGGCTGCCTGCATCCTGGTGGGACACAGGTGACTCTGAACATTTGACAATGCCCAGAAAACAGCACAGCAGGTCAAGACATGACTTGGGACATGAAGATGAATACTTGTCATGTAGCTTTTTCCTCCTAAAAGCAGACATGGGGTAATGAGCAAATAGGGCTGAGTAGAGGAATGCCCCTTTGCCTGATTTTCAAGCCCCAGCTTTGCCCTCTCCTACCCTGATGGTGGGTGTTTGATTTTTACCCCCAACATACCTGTAGAAATCATGCACCTGCAGTTACCAGGGCATTTCATATGACTGCCATGGGTAACACTTTTCTGTGCAATATGCTGTGGAAAAGATGCGCAGATGCCCTCAAAGCATGTTTTTCTCTGCGCTGTGGATAGCTTCTTTTGTTAATAATTTTCTTGAGATAACTGGGACATCAAATTATTTTGAAGTTGTCCTCAAAGGTATATAGATACTTCATTATTTTGCTGACAGCTTTAATTATTCAGCGCTGCTGTAGCACCAGATGAAATATTATCACAGGAAAGGGCTCCTAACACCACAAATAATAGCCAATTGTGAGGATGACATGTTAAAATCAGCAGTGAAAAACAGCCTGTACTCTCTGACCTCTACCCAGTCAAATCCTATTGTTGCTATAGTTGCTATTCTAGAAAGAGCGTTATTTCTCTTAGCTGAGAGTCCTTGTGACAGAAAAGGAAAACACTGCCTTTCCTTGAATCTTTTCTGTGGTCCCAAGTCATTATATCTTATCAATGGACTGATTTCTCATTTATAATACAAAGCTATTAAAAAAGAAAATTTTCTGTTGTACCACATTTGACATGCATTTCCCATTTACTCCCATGGAGACGCAGTGACTCTTTAACATCTTGAAAATTCTAATGAAACAGAAATAAACTCAAACTGGAGTGTGATGTGGGCAATGGACACTCCTCAGAAGAATTGAACCACCACAGCACATGCTCTTGGTGGGTGGTTCCACAGCTGCAAATATCAGACTCACAGGGCAGGAAAAGAAGTTTATGATTCTCTGATAACAGGATGCACTAATGCAGCAAAAATTGCTGTAGCTCTCTGGCAGAGGCAGCTGGTTATTCCTGGGGTAGCGTCCTTGCATTTTGTCCTCTGCTTATCTCCCAGGAGTGTTGAAAGTAGGATCAGACACACTTAATTCCCACAGTGATGGGGAAGGGGAGACTCAACAACATGGTGGTTTCATTCATTCCCCTAAATTGAGAAGAGGAAAAGGGGGGTGATTTAAGAGGTTGGGTCTTTGCCAAGAGGAAGCCCTCCAAGAGCTGCAGTCCTTCACTCTGCAGAAGATAAGTCCTCACAAGGGATCCACTCATCCGTTGGGAAAGGCGGTTGCTGGCAGGGGATGGCCAGTGGCAGCCCTCCACACTGGTGGCACTGCTTGTGCTGTGCCTATCCAAACCCCAGCTGCTGTTGGAGCGGGCTCTCGCTGGTGGACAAAGTGGCACCAGAGCAGGCTGCCACTGCAACTTTTCTTCAGTCATGCAGTTTTAATGACATGGGATATGAAAAGCTTCAAAATGGCTGCCAGATTTTTATCTGTTCGTTTTTTTTTTTTGATGGTGCCACTCAAAGGCACAAAGAGCATGAGAGGCGTGCCCGAGATCTGTGCTGCTGAAAATCCTGTCCCTTAAAACCATCCCTTCATGGTTATGGCTCTCCCTTCATGGTTATTAGGGCCTTTCAGCCTAGACTGGAGGGACAGTTGACAAGAGGCACCCCAGAGTGTCTGCTCCAATACGCAAAACCAACTGGATGGCAATGGAAATCCAACTAAAGCCTCATCTGGGGCACAGCTCCTTATGCCTCACACTAGGGAGTATTTTTTCCCATAAGTAGCACCATAAAAGACATGAATTGCAGCAGCACAACAGAGTGCTCGGGCAGTTTGGCAAAACCTCGTCCTGGTATTTCAGACTCCTCTGCATCCCCGCTGGTGTCTCCCCGCAGAGCAGATCTGGAGGAGCTCCCTCCAGCAGCCCTGCAGCCACCTTCTCCAGGGCAAGCATTGCTCCACCAGCCCAGCAGACACCTATGGAGACACCTGAAAGTGTAGATCAGCTACCATGTTTTGCAATATCTCAGGCCCTCCAGTGTCTTGCTCCTCACCTCCCCATCCCCCCAGAAACTACAAATTGTATTTGCAGTTACAGGAATTTTGGCCACCAAATGTAAAACTGATATTTCTTTTTTATCACTTAAGGGAGCTTAAGAAAAATAAAACTTTTGCATTTCTTACATTTGGGAGAAAGCTTTTCAAGCCATCTGAGCTTTTCTGACAGGTTAACGAGCTTTTCCTTGGCTTCCTTGAAACACATGCTGGAAGGCAGAAAATCTAGCCCAGAGCCTTAGGGCCACAGGGACCAAACCCCTCCACAACGGCTCCGAAGTTCAAAAGTGACCCGTGTCGAGGAAGTACATTAAAGCTCAAATGTGAGTGGGAAAATGTTGTTAAGTGCTCCTAAAGGCTTGCTGAAATTGGGTTTGACAGAATCAGTAGCAGGACCTTTGTCTACAGCCAAGGGGATGTAACGAGTCAGGTCAAGGAGCATTGAGCTGGTTGAATGGAAAAGGGCATCACCTTGACTGACAGTGATGAAGGGTCTTACAGCATCCAAGCCCCTCCCTGAGTTGTTCATAAATATTTTTAAAAGTGATTTTCAGTATGGGAGCATCTAGAAGGCCAGGCTGGAAAATAATGAGATCTAAGGAAAAATGGAAAGGAGAACGTGGCGAGGAGGAGGACCTTGCCAAATCCCTCGGTTGAAATGTGCAGCCGGGTTCCTGTCTGGCAAAACTCAAAAATACTGGCTGGGAAATTCACTGAGTTAAGAAGAGAAGGAAGAGTAAAAGTAAGTAATTAAGGTTCATGTTATCCTTTGAGCCTGTCATCTGCTTCAATTAGCTTGTTTGATCTCTACTTTCTCCTTTAATCTGAGTAGTTTTGAAAGAGTTATTACAGGACACAGGTCTCTGTTCTGGTTTACCTTTTGGCCCTACTGTTTATCCAATTAATTTATTTGTTGTGCATTTAAAATTCCTTTGTCTGCTTTTACCAGTTTTCCCTCCATGCTCTGTCTGGTCTTTCTGCCCATGCTCTCAGCTTCCTTCCCACAGGTCTGGGCTTGTTTTGAACTTATTTATTTTTTTTAGTAAAGGAATTTCCAAGGTTTTTCTTAAGATTGAAACAGTTATATCATGGCAGGAGGACAAAGTCAGCCAAGATGCGCTTATAGAGCTAGAACCTGGGGCGCTGCAGGGCAGCTATCAGCTCTCTTTGCACTCCCCAACTGCCGTCTTGCTCTGACTCCGGTCCCCGCACCCCCAGCTCAGCCAGATTGCTGTGCCCCCCTCCCAGCTCTGCAGATTCATTGGGAGCCTGGATAATTTTAGGGCTGGCTAGAGCGATATGCAGAAGGGAACAAAATGTGCCCAAAAGCCAAGTTTTCCACCCATTCTCATCTGCACTGCATCACTGGAGAGCACCGTGTCTTGGGGAGGGTTGGGTACGTACCTGCACACATTGGTTTCCGTGCAGGAAAGGAATGGTCAGGCAGCGTCCAGCCCTGTTTGGATTATTTGAAAGCATGGTAATTTTCACTTTCCAGGTGCTGGAGGTCACTTTCCAGCAGGAAAAAATGTGTAAGAATTCAAAAGAGTGGCAGCCTTGGGCTCTGTGATGAAAATCCTTCTCTTTCACTATCCCATCTCTTTCACCATCCCACTGCTCACTTTGTGGAAAAGGGCTCTCAAAGCTAGATGCATTATCAAATTTAAATTTAGGCCCACTGAATTTTATTAGCAATTTTCTACTTTGTTAACGATTTCATGCTGCCTATTAACATTTGGTTTTAATATATTGTTATCACTCATCACAAAAGGCTAATCCTGTTAGTACTTTCCGTATTGTATTACAGAAAACAAACGAGGCGGCTGCAGTGACTCCTCACCCTGCCGTTTTCATATATATTTATAGACAACATATTTCTCCCTGCAAACTCACAGCCAGTGCTGCCCAAGAGGGCAAGTTCAAGGCATCGCTGGTTGGAAGGACCCACGCAAAACATGCTCGAGTGCATGAAAATGAGAAAATGAGAGGAGATGAGCGCTTTGTAGGCAGAGTAGCGAGATGCTCTTTTATGTACAGGAGCATCCTATTGAATCTAATCAAAAGTGATGTGCTTCCTGTTCGGATTTAAAAAAAAAAGTAAATATTGCCAACAGCCAATACTATCATACCTAAGTTCATTTTTTAACTTAAAATACAAATAGACTAATTTTATTGAAATCACTAATGAAATACCTATGGATGCCTGATTGATTCATCCCCTACTAAATACTATAAGACTTTTTCTACAAGAGACATTCATGCTTGTGGATACATTTACAACATCCATTGAATGCAAGATTTAAAATAGAAGCATAATACTCCTGCTCATTATGAGCATGGAACGTAGGTCAGACTTTAGGATATATATCCATGATCTCTAAACTCTTCTTTTTTTCTCTTTTTTCTTTTTCACCCTGGATTCATTATGCGGTATAAAACAGTAACATTAGAAGATTGTAATTAGGGATAATCTCCCCAAGATGTGGACTGTGCTGCTCAGGATGGGAACCGGTACCTTCCTATGTTACTTGTACTGTGCTGAGCGCCCTACATTAGTATATATGTACAAAATACTAAAATGTGTGAAGAAATCACGATGACACACTGCAGTATCCCACAAAAAAGCCCCAAATGTTTATCCTACACAGCACAGCAAGTTTTCACCTTGCTGGTGTATTTGCATTCAGAACTTTTAGGTTTCACAATCCCGTTTTCGCTTTCACATCTGGGACCACATTAACATGGCTTCCATTTAATCTAGGGACTATCAAGAGAAAGAGAAAGGGGTATCTTCTGCATAGTGGCTGTGAAATTACCCTTATCCTTTGATATATTAAAATTGAAGTGCTGTAAATTTCTGTTGTCATGGAGATATTTTCCATGCCACTCTGCAATTGGCCATCCGAATTCACTTTCCTTTGGGTTTTCCAGCCTAATTAACTGTTATATTTTTGCCGGCAGAGAGGAAAAACCCACATGAATGTTTTTTGGTCAGTGATTGCATCCCTTTCAGAGCAAATTTCATTTTTGTGTACTATTAAAGGCAAAATGCATACATGTGGCTTGTATTTATAGTGCAGAAAATGCAGTAATGCTCAGGCAGGAGTCAAGCGTTATCAGGTCTGAACACACAGCTGTTATTTATATCTCCATAATGCGGAGCAATACAACTCTGGTTAAGACTACACATTACACGTTACCCAGGCAGGGCAAGGTGCTGGTGTGGGCGGTGGGACCGTGGCGGCAGGCGAAGGCGGGCAGGGTGCGGGGGCTGCCAGCACGGCGGGCAGCAGCAGCATATCTGGGCATGCCACGACCCTCATTCACCACAGCCAGCTGCGATGGGGTGATCTCAGACGGCACCAAAGCGATGGCGTTACCTACACCAGCGACACTTGTGACACGTACAGACAAATTCAGGATTCGGGCACCAGAAAAGGACCTCTGGGCAAGGTCTAAAGCAGACCTGTGCCAATTATAAACATGGGTTTACTCGTGCCCTTATCTTCCTTGCCCTTGTGTCACTGTGTTCTCCAGAATTTATTTTGGGGTTCAAGGGTGACCAAGCCTGTCAGATTTGGACAGTGGGCAGGAGCAGTCTCACTCATTTATCCCCACAAAATTTCAGGCTACCTGTATCGTTCCGAGCACCAGGTAAAATAAGTTAAACACTTGCATTGTCAGGCAGTATTGGAGGAAAATGCCTGGTGGTGCAGGTTCATCCTACCCACTCCCTAGTGATGTGGTTGATAATAAATTCAAAGCTAATTTATCTGCTGCTGTATGGTCTGTAACACGGACAGGCCTTGAGATCAGCTTCCCTTATGTTTTTCAAATTAAAGCGTCTTTGATGTACTCCTCTTCCTGCCTTTGAACATTTAGAGTACATTGGCAATGAACTGAATGATTTGGTACTAAATAGACTCCCCTCTCCTTCCCCCCAAGAGAATTAGCATCAGGTCTTAATTTACTAATGGACTATAGACATCCATTAACGTAGTAATTAATTCAGTGCTAAAGTGCCTGGAAGATGGAACCACACTGAGTGCACGAGGAAAAAAATGACAAGTGACGTCTTCCCGGTGAGCATCACAGGCTGTGGGTGAAAAAGTTAATTTAACAAAGAAATAATGGTGTATTTTACTCCTCATCTGCAGCTCTGTGTCTAATTACAGCATTTGACAACAATCCTATACTCAATTCTGAATTTTTGGACAGGGGTCCATTTTTTTCCATCTTTCAGAAATTAGACATGGAGGCGATTTGCGCCAGCGTAAACAACTGCAGCTCCCTCTGAGTTTGGCAGAGCATCGCCAGCAGCATGGCAGGGTGCTGGCTTTCAGCCCGGCTAACGAACCACATCGCAAAGCCGGGAGCCTCCAGAGCCAACATGAGCAGCTATTGTATCTCAGCCACAACAATAATGTGGATGATTTTGCGCATACACCACCCTATCAGTGTCTTACCTCCACATCTTCCAAAAGCAGCCTGTCCTGCAGCCTCTGGGCTAGCAGCACGTCTCATCGCTCCCTCTAGATCTGCCTTTGGGGTTGCTGGTGAATGAGGTGGTTTCAAGCGCCTGGGAATGTCTCCTCAGCTTCTCCAAACCTCACCATCGCTCCTGCAAAGTGAAGCCGAATATTTGTCACACTGGCTTGCAACTGCTTTTCTTGTCATTTTAAGAAGACAGGATGGGTGTTCCTGACGTTTCAGATTCCCTCTGCTGACTGAAATTAGCCACCTTCCTGAAAATAATTGCTGCCAGTGGCAATTATTACAATTAAAATGTTTACTAATTGTTTGCAATGCCCAGACTAAGCTAGGCATCGTGTGCCAGGTCATGAATGAACTTAATTAGACATTATTTAGAAGTACGTCTTGGTTCATAAATTAAACACCTTTCCAGCTCTACTCATTTATAAGATATCCATTGCATTCAAATGAGAAAGACAAAAGAGCAACAGAGCAGTTTTCACTCAGAGCCATTCAAAGCACCACAAAGCAATCAGAATATTTTTTAAAAATGCTAAATTACCTGTTTTAGGAACACACCAGCCAATTTAAATAAACACACCAAATTAATGAGGCATAACAATTATGTGAGTTCAGGGATGGCTAACAGGAGCTTTCCAATGGATTTCATGCAGTAGAGTTTCATTTGGATGAAGAAGCTGGGCTGCAGAGGATACCGCAACCTTGAAAAAAAACTACACCAGCTTATTATTGCCAGGTTTGTGGGTGCTGTTCATATATATATATATATGTGGGTTTTATCATCACTTGTGCTTCAACTCAGAACACAAGCATGCTCTTGTGCTGCACGAGATTACCACTAAACTGATTGCTCTTAACTGGTAAAATGTTGCAGGCAGTGACTATGTACCGTGGTTTGATTGTATCAATAGAACAATAATTTCATTAAGGCTTTTCATGCTGCACTATCGATATGAAGAGGTGATGTGTGTACTTCAGTCTCCATGTTACCTGTGATGCTTATTAGTGACTACTTGAGCAGGATTAAGGAATTACATAGAGGTAAGGATAGAAGCAACTAACCATCTGTTGATGGTTTATCGTGCACACAAAGCAAGCAACATCAGTTGTGTTATGCCTTGTTCAGTCTCAGTATTGATCACAAAATGACACACCACATCTGCAACAGGGAAAAGGTTTCATGAGCTGAAAAGTTTTTGTTCATCCAGTGTCAGCTGAATGGTCCGGCTGCCTCCGAGCCACCCCGTCAGCATGTCCTGGCTTGCTCCCGGCATAAATCCTTTATGAACACTTTTGCCTTCTAGTCCATGTTTCCTTTTAAAAACAGGAAAAGGAGTGTGGGCTTATAGGTGTACAGAATAGGTGCGAATGCACTATTTGGATGGAGAATCTTTATTACTGTGCCTTGGCATGATAAGCATCATTTGTTCATCATTTGTCTCACATGCTTTAGACAAAGTATTTCAGAGGAGGCCACGCTATTTTCTTCTCTGAAGGTGGCTCTTGGACCTGGCACTGTGCTCCTTCCCCTCACTGCCCACAGCACCTTGCTTGGCAGAGCCAACAGAGGCACCAACCTCCCCGGCTGAGCCGTGGCTGCTTGTAGCGCAGCTTCCTATTCCAGAGACCAGTAGCACTTCCAGTGATAGCAAGGCACCCTCGCCTCCTAATTATCAACCACCGAGTGCCATCCAACAGCAGGGGGCTTTGTACCTCTCCACTTTAATGCCATGCTATAACAAAAGTAGCTCAGCTCCCAAGAACGCATTTGACTTCAAAGCTCTTGTGATCCATGTGTGACATACATACATTAGATTAGAAATCCATTTGTCAGTCAGAGCTAATAACGGTGCTCGCTGCACAGAGCATTATCTTTGTCAGGAGCTGGCATGTCATGAATATGCATGTGGGAGGGTGAGCATGCTTGGTACAAATGTATTTACACTAGATGGGCTCCAACAATGACTTAATGTTCTAGATGGGAGTATTTGTGATAACCTCAGAGCCCGGCAACACAGAGATATGTTGTCTGTAAACTGAGGTGGAACAAGATCTGCCGCTGCTTTCCTTGCCCATCTCTGCTTCTGAATCAGGCCCTCATATTTTTTAGAAGTTAAATTAAACATTAAAGGCATCAGAAGCATTTTGAAAGTTGGTGTCTTGGCGTTTCTCTCTAATTCTGCCACCAAAAAGATGAAGACGGTGTTTTCTTTCAAAGCGCAGCTTCTTCAGTTGGAAAGAATGGATCAAAGGAGATCAGAAATGACTGATGCCTATAAATATCATACTTAAATTTGCTGCAGACAGAAAGGAACTGGATGTCGATTGGAGCCGTGTTTACTCCTAATGCTACCGACAGCTGCAGCTGGGCTGGCACAGAGCGGAGCAGGGAAATCTCCCCCGAGGCTCTTGCCTCCGCAGTTCTAACAGGCTATTCTGACACACTTTATTGAGTATCTAGTAAATAATTTTTAAGAGGTCTTATGCAGGCTTGAGCCGGCTATGATCAGCGCTCTAGTTTTTTCTTCCAATCAACTGTCCATAAAGTTGTAAGCTGATTTTTATCTTCCTAACACACTTACCTAGTGTTAATGGGCAGGGAGTAGAGGAAATTAAAAACCTAGAGAAGCTGACGACACTGTGATAGCCAAAAAGGAGCCTTTTCCTACTTTTTAAAGTACCTTCTTGGTTGAGAGAGAAGTGAATAGCCTAGACACCTCCCTTGATGCTTGGCTGGATGTTATACTCACACAGTTTATCAATTGTTGTGATTCATAGAGCATGCAATCAATCTCCACATATGCAAGAAGTCATCACACACAGTACCAGTGAACAAACACGTACACTCATCGCCTGTGAGCCCTCCACCCCAGCTGCAGAGAGCCCTGATCCTGCCCTACTTGTCTGAGGGCACCTGCCCACAGGCGAGCTCGAATCCTGAGAAGAAATGCCCCAAAACGCCCACAAAAGCAGCTCTGTGTCCCGTAACCATTTGGTTCACTCCACCCCGACAACCGGGGTGGTGCAAGCACAATTCTTCATAAGTGTCCTTCTGACGCAGCGGTGCAACCCAGTTTTACACCCACCAGTGCCCGAGCCAGAGCGGTGACTCTCTTACCACAACACAGGAGCGTTTACCCTGCAGCAGCTGGTTATTCCACAACCTGCAGAAATCGGTAAAGTCACTTTCCTTTGGCCTTCGATCCCTGTTTAACAACATATCGTTTTTAAACCTTGAGCCTTGAAAGCAAAAATTCACCCAAACAGTGTCCTGAATCACAAAGCTTCAGCAACCGCCTTCGAATTGTGACAGCATTATCAGAGGGACCTGGAGACCCTTCTCTGGGAGTCATCGGTATTCTCGTGCTGTTCAGTAACGCTGGCGGTACGAGTGGCGATGGTCCGGAGCGGAGCACAAAGGGAAGCAGGACACATCTTCTCAGGGGCTCCTAAACCACACAGCCACATTTCACAGTCTGCCCTCTGCGAACTATACACAACTATCGAACATAAGCCAGAAGTAAAAGACCCGTGAAGTTTAAAAATCTCCCACAAAAGCTTTTCCCCCACTTCAAGGCCAAGGAAAACAAACTGGCCTCGCAACATGCAGGGGAGAGGAGAACAGAGACAAAAAAACGACCTCCTAATTAGAGCAAAAGTCAATAAGCCGTAGGCTTGTTTTAAAATGAAAATGCTACCACTTTTTTGTAGCAGTGACCTTACTTTTGCCTTGAGGATTAAAACAAAGCACAGCAGCATCTGCAGTCAATGTTTTCAGTGGAACTGCCCGAGAGCATGTGAAGTTTGGAAGATATTGGCTTTTTGGGTCAGGTTGGAGTTTTCGATTCATTTTCTTCCATTTTCTTTAACTGTCTATCAGCTCTGCTTACCATGCTCATCTCAGCACCAAGCCTTTGTGGTTCCCAAATATCCTATAAACATCCATTCAGTCCCACAGCTCCCTGTGGGGATAGCGGAAACATCGCTCCCTTCCAGGCGCAACACCAAAGCTGCAGCTGTGCCACACTGCAGAGGCAAAGACAGGACTAACTCAGATATAAGTCAGACATTTGTTTCTCTTCAGACCTGGTTGCTGTGTGTAACAGTAGCTAATTTAGACATACCTGAGCTGGGTATAATTAGCTAAGTGTATGAGATATTATTCAATATATTATTACATGAATGAGATAATAATTTTCCTACGGGTTTGCATAACATAGCAGGATGAGGAGGTGCTAATCTGTACTTCCAGATCTCTGTTGCCAGCTCAATATTAATATAACAGCTTAATATATTTTATGTTATATCAATATTATATTAATATCTGTATTAATGCAGTAAGAATACTAATAATATTTGCAATTAGAAACCCTCAGAACTCGCATAACCACATGCCTATCTCCTTCCTGAAAACCCATCCATCCACCGCAATGTGACCATGGGCACAGTCTGACACATCATCAAAGTACCCGAGGTGCCTGTGTGAGCTGAGATACCATAATTTCACCTGCACAAATTCACAGAGTCGTTCAAAAATCCCACTCCCTTATGCTGGGCTACGTTTTCATGATCACACATTGATGATGAAAGAAGTTTTCTTGTCAAGCATCGCTCAGCATGCTCTGCTCTGCCATTGGTGTACAGGGTCCCGTGCCTGCCAGTATTTAACAGTGTATGGCGTAAAGTGCTTGGGCATGAAAGGTGTTATTTACAGCACACTTCTATATTATTTCAATAGCCACATTGATACCTTGGCTCCTGATGCCCTGTCCCTTGACTGACATCAGCAACATAGACGGCCGACGCCTTGCTCTCTGCCCAACTTTGGCACTGTAGGCAGGGTGCTGCCCACATTATCCATGCAAGGTGTGATTCTCTCAAATCTCACTGCCGTTGGTGGAGCAAAGGGGTGGTGAAACTCTTACACGCAGTCAGAAGGCATTTGCACAACTGTCTGTGGCTGCCAGATGGTCTGGACACCAAGTGTCCCTGGCGGTCCATCAGAGCCATGGCATTGCTTACAATCCCGTGTTTGCTGTTGGTGATCAGGTGAACTGCAGTACAGACACATCATTGCTCATACTCCCTCATGCCTCAGCAGAGCTTTGTTCATCACGTGTTGTCAGATGCTGGGTAGGTGAGGTTGCCGCTGCGCGACAGTGGAACCGGGGATGAGTACCTCAAAGCTCAGACCACTAAGTAACACAGTCACTCTGGGCATCCCAAAAAAGTCACTCAAGGATCTGCTTGTGGTGACAGAAAATAAAGCGTTGGAGCAAGAAAAAAACTAAGCTCAAAATCTATGACAATATTACAGAAGCAGTTGAGCAGACCCGAAGCTGTTACTGGGGCTTGGGTTTTTTTCAGCTATGAAACTCTATTGGAAGGGAAGGTCAGAGACTTTTTTTTCCTCCCCAGTTTCCTATTATGTGTTATTCATATTTTCATGTGATAGTTTCTATGAGAAATGCACACCTTCCAGCAAATAATAGAAAATCCAGATAATGAAGACTGCAGCTCCTGATAAAAAATCTCCAGGAATGAATTAGCCCTAGGTAGTATTACTCTCTGCTTTTAAATTCAGGTTTATATAGAAGGAAAAAAGCTAGCTGATTTGAGAAATCACAGATCCACTACAAATTACAAGCCATGAAATACTGTACCTTGAAGGTGAAAGTTGGACCATTTTTAATGTAAGATAAGGGAGCCACCTGTCTTTGTTTTACCTGCCCAGACATGTTTTTCTAAGAACAGCCTGTTGTAATGACATTTCTTATTTCAGCTGTCCATTTGTCACAGTGGGTTTTCTTCCTGGTGTAGTAGCACAGAAAAAGACCAGGACTGGGAACTTAACATCTCTGATCTTTGTTCCTGTCTGAAATTCTCAGATTCTTGTGTTTTCTGATACTACTTCATTCCCAGCAAATGGATTTTCTCCTTTCAGGTTGTGCAGTTCGTTTCTCCAGATGAAGTGCAGAAAATTCGGTGCCTGACACATGCCTGGGGGCTGTGCTGGCATCCTCAGGGCCAGACGCAAAAGGCGGCCCGAAGAACAGCTGCAGGATGATCTTCCAATGGGCAGTGCCCGGTGGGCCGGAAGGGGGTCTCCCCAGTTCAGAAACACCACGTGGGGGTCAGCCTGCACTGCAGCCACCGATGTGAGAGAAGGCAGGAAAGGAAAGCTTTTTGCTTTGAATTTTCATAAGCACATCAGAGAATTGTGTCGGCATCCCATTTGTACTGTGTGGCACGTCATCTCTGCTGGCTCCGAATGCAAAACCTTTCTGCATTGCTTGCAGTTATGCACACATGTAGAGACAAGACACCTTCATCAATGAAAAGGTCTCTTGGACACCAGAAGAAAAATCTCAGGTTCAGGACTACTCAAGCATATTCTGAATTGCTTCTGTGACTTTCCAGAAAAAGGGTCTGGAAGGGATGATTTGCTTTCTCCCATCGTACCACACTTCTATGCAAAAGAGTCCATATATGTTCATTAAACCTGGCTTCTGCCATCTTTGGGCAGCTTTGCCAAAGAATAAGGTCAGGGAAGCAGAGCTATAGGCAGTAGAGCCTATTAAGTCCTCTGCATCCATTGCAGTCCCCTGAAAGCTCATCTTTCCAGAGGAACGCATGCCTGTTCACCCTCTCTCTCACCAACTGAAAGAGCTGGAACAGTAAAATGCGCTCTGTTGACTTTCCAGTGGGACTGAGAATGGAGAAAAAATAGATGCCTCTGGAAATCTAACCTTAATGTTTCATAGCCCCCAAGCAATTCCCACATTTCTGTGATGCCATTTGTTGCAGGTTTTTTCCTGTGTAAAACATTTCCAAATTCTCCTAAGGACAAGCAGAAGCCCAACTTCTGTTTCAGCCCCTCTGCCAGAGTTCATTCTCTGGGTCACTGTCATTCCTTGCTAATCTAATAAATCTTCCAAGCTGATTAATTCAGGCTTCTGGTAACAAGTGGTTGTGCTATGAGCGTGCTGGGATTCAACACCGGGCACTCACTCCCCCTGCGCGGGAGCCTCAGCTGGCAGCAGCACATAGCTGGAGGCTGAGGAGGTACTACAAGCAGAGACAAAATACTGCTGCTATCTGGCACTACAAAGCCAGACGCAGAGCACTGGCCCTCGGAGGTACAGAGATGAAAAACTAAGATGCGAAGACCTTAAATATTTCATCACAGACTTTGCTCCATTTTGTTCTTCAGTTACATTAGTAAGTAACACACACTTTTAAATTGAAAAAGAAAAAAAAAGTATTCCTTGGTTGTCTTCTCGTTAATGCTTGGGATGTCAAAGAGCACCTACTTCCACCCCCGACATCCCAGGAGCAAGGAATAAATATCACCTAAACGGGTCTCCACTGGGAATGACCGTGTGCACAGAGCTCCTCCATCAGCCACGGGCCATGTGCAGACATACTACCCGGGGACCGAGAGCCAGGCTCCCTGCAACCACAAAGCACCGCGGCCTATGTCCTGAACGAGTACCTTTAGGTGTTGAAGCAGCAGATGCTCTTTCAGGGACATCTGAATACCTCACCCAGTGCAGGACGGGGATGCCACAAGGGAGCACGTGTCTCGGCACAGCCGCGGCGACCTCCAGCCCAGACACAGCCAGGGTGTCGCAAGGCACGTGGCATGGCAGCCTTAGGGGAGGAAGAGGGGTTGCGGGGCCAGCAAGGAACAGACAGAAAGATCATAGTTAATCATGGCAACTGGGAAAGGAGCTGCTTTAAAAAGGAATTTTTTTCTTTTGCAGAGGAAAGTTGGGAAAGAAATAGAAATTGGAAAGAAAAGTCAAGCTAATAATGAAGCAAGGAATAACAATGGAATATAATAAAAGAGATTATGCCATAAAAAACTCAATCTCTCATTTGGAATTAGTGCTTGAAGCAGCAGCTTTAAAGTCTGTTTACGCCACCTTTCTAAACAATCCTGGGACTCAAGGGAAAAATACTCTGTCCCCAAAGAAGCTTTCCAAAGTGCTGTTGTACGATTGCAGCTTCACATGGTAACCTGCAGCAGTTAGCTGAACGCTTCACCAGTACAAACTCCAACACCATTCTGGTGAGAACAGAAAATATCGAAACCATATTATATAGCAAAAGACCCTGGATAAGGGCTCAGTAGCTCAGACCAGGGAGGACCATTCAAAAATTATTATCAGTTAATTGTTTGTGACCAGTGGCCTCACTGAAATCTCCCTGTAGCATTTTCAGGGCTCCTGAGCTCTCCCCACTGCAGCACCATGCCAAGAGCAGAGTTTGACACTTAAAATTACCTGCCTCGAGCAGAGGGTTGAAGACGACAACCTCCAGAGGTCCCTCTGAGCCTCCGTTGTTTTATGATTCTAGGAAAAATCAATTTGCTCTCGGTGAAATCTAACATGGGGGTTTTCGAAGGGATGTGAGAGTTAGGTTGCCAAATCCCAAAGAACTCAGAAGGCATTTTGGTTCCTAAATCCCATACACTCTAACAATTCCCTGGCCATTTCTTAAAGGTCAATATAATTTCTTCTTTAGCCCAAATGTTCACAAACCTGTCCAAGTGAAAGTCAGAAACCCTGCTGCTCAGTGACCAGGAACGAGCCTGAATGCTCTTATCAGTCTCTTTTAGTGTTATAAATGTGTCGCTAATTGCAAAAGTGATAAAACTAAAAGTGCTAAAGGGAGATGATTCTAGCTGCAAAACGTCACTCTGCTTGATGAAGTCATCTGCAGGAGCTAATGCCTCGATTAATTTTTCAAACATCTGTTTAGAGTGCAGCACAAGGAGGCTGATGCCTTGTGCTGGTGGTCTAAAATATCAGCAACACAAGGGAGTTACTTTTCCCACCCAGGGGCAGTGCTTGTGTAACCACAGCAGGAAACCACCAGCGGCTTCCCGGGAGGATTATGGAAGGATGTGGGCCACAGGACAGCAGTCACCATCTTTGCTGATAGAAGCTGGCTTCGTGTCTGAGGCGTAGCTGCCGTTTCGGTGGGTATCACGGACGGGAAGTCAAAGCTCGTGCCGTATGAGCCAGAAGGTGGAAGACTGAGCAGCTAAAGAGCTTAACGAGATGATCTCCCCGCACACTGGAAACAGCATCGCTCAGGCATTTGCTACAGTGTAAGGAGGGTAATGTGCTTCTTCAAACAAATCCATCTCGCGCTGGGATCAACTGTGTGTTGCAAGCGCCCGAAATCAGAGCAGAGGAAGACTATCAGGTTGCACCAGGTCGGGACTTGCTTAATCTGGAACATAAAATACAAATGGCCACCGACACAACAGACTGAAAGGTCCAATGAAGTGGTACAAACTCATACATATTCCCTTTTTGTGACACCACATTATTCAGGGGAATGGTCTGCAGCTCCCAGGCGCCCCGTACAGCTGGCCAGAGATTCTCAGGTAGCCAGCTCCAGCCAGGGTGGTGCTTCACCAGCACCCAGAGTCTGGCAAGACAAATGTGGCTACTGGAATTGAATGGGAAGAGCAGAGTCACGTGGTGCATTAGAGAGCAAAGATCTAAAGGCAAAACAAAATGTTTTCCCAATCCTTATTTTATCCGCAAGAGGGTACAGTGCCCTGATGAGTCATCTCATGCAACCATAGTGTGTTCAGATGGTGCACCATGCGGACAACAGTGCCAAATCATCCAGGAACCAGGGAAGGAAATGATCACTTTCAAAGTAATTTTTAATTACATCATATATATTTTTGAATCTTCAGATCACCCTGAGAAGACAGCTTACAAACCACAATTTCTTCCCACTGCCGCTTTCTGCACTTAACGCTCACTGAGGAAAAAAGTACCCACAGTAAAGCAGCTCATGTAGTGCATGCTTTGGGAATGTGCTCCACTGGAGAATGTCACAATGTTCTCATGAAGATTTCCTGGTCAGTATACGAGTCATTTTTAGTGGTTTTTAGTTTTAAGGTAACACAGTTCAATATTCAAGTTGCAGTTCCTATCTCCTTTGACTAATCACTGCCTGTGACTGAAACACGCACAGCAGTTGTTAATGTGTGCTATGAAATCAGAATCACTATTTAAATTTTCGCAGGAGCCAACTGTTACTGACACCACCAGGTTCAAGGAAGCATTTGAGTGTAGAGCTGACTGGAAATCTGAGGCTTTTTTTTTTTTTTTTTAAGGCTATGAGTGTTTCCCCTGAACAAATAGAAGCAAAATATCTTTGTTGCAGAATAAAAGCACCACCTTGGGAATCAGAAAGCCCCAGTTCAGTTCTGTGCTTTGTCTAGGCTCTCTATGTGCTCTCTAGTAAGTCCCTTAATGTCTGTTTCCATTTTCATGCATGAAATTGAGATAACTCTCTTGTCTTTTCACCCTCTCTTTGTTATTTTTAAGCTCTCTGATGTAGGGAGTGTCTCAAACTATAATATTTGTTTAAGGCAATAACAGTACTGCTAAGTCCTGCTGTGCAATGGGCACCTTGGAGTCCCACTAACTTCAAGATGTGCAAACCCACAGCAGCACTTTCAAGGACTTGCTCAGAGCTCACTAAGATGTTTCGGCTGCTCTTACCCAGTGAAGGAGAAACAGCACGGTTACAAAACTAGAGACAGGAGAAAATTGTACAGCATTCTCTGCAGAGCTGAACAAACACTTAAAATGTTTGTAAGAAAGCATCTGGCCTTCATGCTGAAAATGATTGACACAGGGAATTTCTCATGAAAAGCCTTCCCATTCTGCAAGAGAGATTACAAGCCCAAAAGCTCTGTATTTAGAGTTTGACTAAATACTCTATAAACACACCCATAACCCTAACACCAATGCCTTTTTAACAACACTGTACAGGAATTTCTAGGATGAGCTACCAATTTCCATAATCCTAAATCACTTCTTCCTCTGGGAGTTTGAGCACTGAAAGCTGCCCATCACCCGTTAAAGGGCGCCTGCACCCTTCAGAAACACTGTCAGCAGAAATGCCACAAACTGATAGATTTATCCACCTGAATATAATAAGAATTGGCATAAACATTTCTTCAGCCTATTACTATGCAAGCCAGAGCCCAACCTTTCTGCGTGCTCCAGGGCATTTATTTGGCTGGTTTCATGTTTGCACGTTGTCCCTGCAGCCGCCTGGACCAGGGCCAATCCTCCCCCAGGTTCGGGGTGGGTTCTGGGGCCAGAAGCAGATGTGCTGAATTACTGTGGGAGCCTGATCTGGAGGGGTTTCCAGGGAAGCTGGAAGCAGAAAGCAATGAAAATCTAGTGAGAGTTTCTGCCTACTTCAGAGTTTCACCCTCGTGTTTGAAAAGTGAACGAGGTAAAATCATTTGGAAAAGAATAAAAAATAATATGCATGACACTTTCTCTCCTTTCCTTCAAATGAGTCCTGTAACTTCCCTCATTTCAAAACCACCTTTTGTTCCATTTTCTCACAGAGACACTTCCCCTCCTGGCTCTCTTGAGCCCTTTCCATAGACTGACTGAGCCCAGCACTCCCTCCTCCCTCTTTACCCCTTTCAATCTGGTTAAATTTGCTTTTTCCCCACGTGGCACAGATCATTTCAAAACTGCCCTTCCTCACATGTTATCACTCAGCAGCTATTTTGAAAACTCCATCAAAACCCAAAGCTTTTGCTATGATTTTAACTATTCCGTTTTCCCCATTTTTATGGTGTGTCGTCGTGTGTCGTGTCCGTCCCCCCCCCAGCTGTTAAGTACTTCACAGTGCTATTAGTATGACAAACATCAGAGACACAGCTGAGCTGTGTTGTGTAATAGTGTCCAGTCTGAGACTCACCCACACATTGAGAATAATCCTCGACAGATCAGCCTGGGGGGTCCAGCTCCCCGCTTGCAGGCGTGCAGCAGCCAGTAGGCAGCCGGACGGCAGCCTACAGCCCGTTTTCCCTTTTCCTGTCTTTTTTTTCCCCCATGAACTGGTGTCAGTAATGCAGCTAGAGAATGGCTCCGCTGAATCCACAGTCATTTCAGTCCATTTGGACTGGACATGAAGACACTTGTATTTTCCCATAAAGGTTATCTTCCTTCTGAAGGCAGCCACCTTTACGAACAACTGACATCACTCACTATGTATTACTGAGTTATTTCATATCCTGTCAATCGGGAACTCATTTGCTCAAAAACTGAAAAAAAAATAGCAGAAAGGTATAACTAAAACATGAAAGAAACGCACCCAGAAGGAGCACAGCTCATTAAAATAAAATTTCTGGAGGGACAAACCAATGAATGTTGGAAAAGGAAGAGACCATAGGACTACAGAGAAGAAAATAAACCCTAGACCTCATTTTCTGATCGTATAAAGTTATGAGTGAATTAAATTGGCACAACTTTCCAGAATGAGCGATGGGACAGGCTGAAAAAGACTTTGCTGTGGTCTCACTGGCACAAACACTAAAATTTCAGCAGATGAACAAAAAAATAGAAGATGGGTGGTGGTGTGTCATAGAAGATGAAGAAAAATATCTGACCACTTCTTATTTTTTTGAACACCATGTAGACAAGACACATCATACAGACATTTCCGGGGACACCAATACACCTCCTGAATCCGCTAGGGTTACACCACAAGCTGGCTCAGCCTTCATTTTGCCCCCTGGAAAGATGAGGCTGACCGACACTCTCCAACCCAGCTGTCTCCTCACCAGTAACAGAAAGTGCAGACATCCAGTGTGAGTCATTTATGAGGCTGATGTAATGGCCTGGAAAGGTTCCCATGCCTTTCCTGATGAAGCCCTAAGAATACCCACAGTAGTGAGAACTTCCATGGGATCCTTCCCGAGTTGTTCTTGGAGGGACAAATAGGTTCCAACTAGACAGGAGAGTTTATTAGGGCTAAAATTATCCGTGCATGCAACACATTCGGGGACTTCTGGGCTTTGCATGGGCACAGCACCAGACTGAGCAGGCAGGTAGCTGCTAACTTGCTAACTGGGATGAGGGACAGGAGGAAGAGGGTATAGGCAGCTGCATGTGCTATTCAGTGTCTGCACTGCCCCAGCAACTACTGAAAGCAAGGAGATGGCACACTGGGACAGAGGTGTTTGGGGTGCTCTCATGTTTTGACAAATTTTGTTTCTGTAGGAGCCCCCATGGGGGCTGGAGCTGTGCACGCACAGATCCATGGAGACAGTCTGTCCAGACAGGGTCACCACCCACAGGGAAGAGGGAGAAAAGACAAGGGTAGAGACAGGTAGATGGAAGACTACAAAGAACTGACAAGGCAATGCATTAATTAACATGACAGCAAGCATTTTCATCACAGAAGCAGCCTAAGAACTGTCAGGGTTTTTTTTTTTTTTGTGGAGAATAAGCCAATGAGAGCTGGAACAGACTTTAGAGAACAACTGCTTGCAACAGGCACATCCTTTTTGGAGAAACACACACCATCAGTCCCCGGAGAACCAGGCAACACCCAGGCGTTACTGTGCGATTAAAAGTTTCATGTTGAAATATGAAAGAGTTCAGACCCAGGAAAAAATGTTGCAAATGCCTGTCTTAGCTCTTATATTAAAAGCCGTTAGTGAAAAGGGGGGGAAAATACATGGTGTTTGTGACTGAACTGAAACAGGCCAAGTCCTACTCCCCCTGCAGCGCACACATGCGCCCCCACTGCAGCGTGCTGCGCGCAGGGCGTCGGGCTGCCCTTCTGCTCAGCGGAGGCTACAGCGACAGTGCCATGAGGTGAGGTGCTTTATAACAAACCTTACAAAGGCCACAAATTGCTGTAGTTACTGTATAGACTGATGTTAGTATGACTATGTAATTTAAGCCTCAAACTTATCCTTAGCCAGAGAATTCGACATTAAAAACAAAACCAGAACCAAGCACACATAAACAAGTAAATCTCTGCCAAAATTAAAACCTGCAAACAAAAGTTATCGGACATTCAAGTCAAATTGAAGCATGCAGTGAGCAGATAGCTTGACTCTCAGTGCCTTACGAAGCCGGGGAAACGCAAAGGTCTAGCAGGGCTGTGGGAACGTGTTAGCTGGGGCATTTCATCTGAGCGCGTTTCATCCCTGCTCGACGCCTGCCTGCGCTGTGCCAGCTGGCAGCCGAATTGCAGCAGCCCCGCAGCCGCTCCTCTGGAAAGCCAGCGCTGCTGCCAGGCAGACAGCCCCGGCCTCGCTCACCCTGCCTAAAGCTACAGGCAGCGAGGCAGAGCCTCCACGGGGGCTGCGGAGCCAGGGAGCGGGGAGGGAACGCATGATGTGGCAGGGATACGGCCCCTCGACTGCAGAGCTGGACCACAGCGGGGTGTACGTCGTGGGGGACGCCTGCCCAACAGGGTGGCTGCTCCCATCACTGGTAACGTGGAGACAACATATGCTTCTCTGTATGTAGCAGCTTGGTAGTGATTTTCACAGCAGTGAGGCACCCTGGGCAAGGGCAAACCTCAGGAGAAACCCAGCAGGAAAGGCACAGAGAAAGCCCAGGGAGCAATGCCTCTGCTCAGGAGGACGAAAAGAGTTACTGAGGGATTAGTTGCTCGTGGCTTTTTACTTAAAGAGCTAGAAAACTTGGGAGCATCCAAGTAAAACTGGGCTGTGAACGGGTTGCCCCGCTTAGGAAGCAGGGTGAGGTTTTGCATCAAGTACTTTAAAGTAAAACATTCAGAAAGGTAGTTGCAGGGGTTACATGGCTCTCTCAGGTTGCTGTGGGTTTTTTTGGTCTGCCAGTGAAGTTTCTCAGTGCCTTTCACATTAAAAACAAGAAGCCAAAGAAACAAACGCCCTGCCCATCTGTATCTCATATCCCCCCCTTCACAGAAACATAGGAATTAGTATTTTCCCTCTGAAACATCCACAAAGGGCTACCAAACATTTCAGACCCCTCCTCCATCAGTCACCACCAAACTTAAAGCCAGGCACTCCCCTCTGACTGCTCATTTCATACTGAGACCAACATTTGGTGTCCAAATTGCTTCCAAGAAATCATCAGGAATTGCAGAATGTGCCACTCCCCTTGAGGCTATTTCAAGGAAATCCCAGAAAGTTTAGAAACCGAGACTGTATAATGAAATGGCAATTGCATGAAAGAATCACTGCAGGAGGCACCTTCACAACTAGAGGCAGGGAGCTCATGACTAGGCATAGCTGAAGCTTCAAGCGCTATGAAATGCCTTTTGGGTAATTTTCCCGCAGGTCAGTAGGCTTCAGCCCTGAGAATTGCTGTGAAATGGTAAGTAGCTTCCACCCAGTAAATGTGAACAAGCAGACAGTACCCCGACAGGAGAGTAACAAGGTTGTTTGAGATGCCTCCTAGTATGGCAGGTTTCCAGGTGTGAAATTCAGGAGTGCAGTTCTCCTCCTGGCCATGCTTTGGTTAGCAGCTTAATTCTGTGCCATCTCAGCACCAGTGGGCTCTTTCCATATCTTTCTTGGGAGCCTAAGAAATAGTTAAATATCTGCAAGAGAGGGATGCCGTAGGCAAGGGGCTGACACCTGCCTTCAATATGCATGCCCTGCTCCTGCTGTCAAGGTAGATCAATGTTTAATGCAACGGCCTTGACAGAGTGCTGTTAATAAAGATGCAGAAAGCAAACAACAAAACCATCTGAAATAGCAAGGCCACATCACAGAGCTTGCTCTTCAGGAATCTGAGATATTTTGCAGTGAATTTATGGCAAGTATTTTAAAAATGTATAAATAAGGACCCCATCCTACATCTCTGTCTCAGGTAATGTTCTTCTCCCCCTCAAACCATGTCTCAGGGTAGCATGGAGAGCAGGAGCCACACTGCTACCCCTTTGCCCTGACCGCTGGTGCACGAGGGAAAGGGGAACAGCAGTACGGGACGCTGGTGTCCCTGCACCGCATGAGAGAACAGGGAGCAGCGGTACGGGACCCTGGTGTCCCTGCACTCCGCTTCTGGCACTGGCAGCGCTTGGCTGCACGTGGAGGACATTACCTGACCAGTGTGGGAACAGGCGGGAATGACCGTACGTCACACATCTCTGCCTTTTGCATGGTTTGCCCTCTGGAATAAGATGCCATTCACAATTTGCCTTCCTATTAGAGTATTTGTCAAACATATAGAAGCAAAAATTATACAGCAAAGAACTGAGTGGAAGTTTATGCACGCGTAAATCTTCTTAAAATATATACATGCTGAACATCCAACACGGCAGGAAATTTTGACCCCTAAAACCAGTAATGGGATTTGGGCTCAGCATTTCAGCTTGGTTTTCTAAAAACCTATTCAAATAGCGCTTACTAAAATGTCTCATTTGGGACAGTAAAGACATGCACGCAGAACACAAACCAGGCAGCTCTGGGCTGAGCTGCACGCCGACGTGACTCGATGGAGCACTGCGTAGCTGGCCCGGGCAACAGCAGGGACCAGGCAACACCAGGGCTGACCACAGTCTCATGGTCTTCTGCTCAGCCAGGATGTGGCTCTCACCCCGTAAGTAACCAGAGCCAGCCTCTGTATCTCCTACACCTCTCTCTTCCCATTAATTTCTACTCTCTGCCTCAACCTCTCTTTCTCTTATGCGCTCTGAAAGCCACATGTACCTCTCACAACACAGCCCTGCCTCAGGTTCACGTCTCTACTTTAAACATCCCCTTTTCCATGTATAGTCGTTGTTTATCTCCCCAACAATAAGCTTTGCACTAAATCCCTGCACTGAATTACCTGAATGTTGTCCAGGCCAGACAAGCCCACAGGCCTATAAGCTTATCAATGAAAGCAACACAGCTAATTCTTTGCCTTGTAGGCACTGTGCACTTTAAGGAGTTCATTAATATTGATAAATAATAAGGTTTTATTCTCTGTGTAAGAATAAACAAACCTCCAAAGATTTTTTTTCAGTTCACCGATTTATCCAGACATCTGGGTGCTTATTTGCAGCTTCTCCAGATTTTCTTGGCTGGTACATTGTGCTGGAAATCATGAGATTTCCAATGGATTTTTGGTTTTTATCCAACTGGAAATACTGCAAGAGGACTTTTTCCTTCCAGCCTTCCAGGATTTCTAGTTCATGTGCCGGCTGGAATCAGCATATAAAGAGGGTCATAGAAAGAAAGCCTTGATTAAGAAAAGTTGAGGAAATAATGTACTTCAAAGGTATCTTTTCAGCTTGGGGTGACTGTTCTAATTAGTTTCTAATGAAGCGAAGCTGATGAAGCCTTACTTTGTGTGACTGTTTAGATGACCGTTCACAGAAGACTAGGACACCGAGGAGGCAAGAACTAGGCTTGTTCTAAGCTCGCATTTATGATCAGCTAGTGTGTGTGATGGGTATCTGAATTATCCAGTTTTGAATTAAAGATGGATTATTAGCTCAGTTTCTGACCCTCTCTATTCTCCAGCCTCCAGGTCTCTCTCAAGGATGCCTGTTTGGACTGCTTTTGCCACCTATTTTGCAACATCAGTGGAAGGTGAGGAGAAGATTACTGCTCTGAGCTCAGTGGCGTTTTTTCCCATGCCACCCTCCAGCAAAAGGATGGAGGGAAGTGGACAAATGGAAAGGGAGGAAACTGGTGATGGGAGGGCAGGGCACAGATCAGAAACATACAAGTGGAGAATAACGTGATAGGAAAAGGAGGAAGAGATTGATGGTCTGAGATAATGGAAAAATCCCCAAATACATGGCCTCCCTTCTCCTTTCTCCAAAATCAGCCTACATCTGGAAAGATGCAGCAAAAGATAAAGGACCAAATCCAAATAGGGGACGGTAGGAAAAAAAAAAAGCTGGGAGAACTGTAGGAGCAAGGGAAACGCCATGTCAAAGTGGGAAAAAAAAATGGGCATTTGGTGAGGAGGAGACACAACATACACTGTTGGCTTGGTAGCACCCCAAAATACCCGCTTACCACGAGCAGTACATGGGTCAGCTTTAGCACAGCCATAGAGATTTAATAGCAGAATCCTACTGGAAGTCACTCCTCCGTGCACCAGTTCGACTTCCAGGAAATCTGCTCCTAGTGAACTTATTAAAAGCAGGATTCCAGGAAAACAGTTGTCATGCACTTGGAAGAATTTTGCATTATATTTAATTTCATCAGCATGTGATGAACCAGCAGCAGGTTTCAACCAATGTGGGCTCCCAAAGCCATCAACGCACTTATCAGCAAATTCAGGACACAAAGCACGGAGCACATACTCAAGGTCACCAACGGGTGACGTTGCAGACAAAGGCAGACTAGATATCCTGCCACGGCCTGGCACATCTGTTGTGGCACACACTTCCAATGGCCGTGCACCCACAGCAGGTCAGGGAACGTTGCTTTGATTGATCAGAGTAAGTGAATTCAGTGTCATTTCTTTGAAAGCAATGCCTGCCAGTGTCACCTAGGGAACATATGGATACTTATCTATGAAGGGATGGATTTTCCTCATGGAGCACAGGGAGTGGCAGAGCTTTTGTTAGTTGTGGTGGCTGTTGTGAAGTCTGCTGTGGCTTCTGTGCACCAAAAGGCAACAGTTGTTAAATACTATTTCCTATAAAACATAAAAACTCTCTGAAACTTTAGCTGAGAATCATTCACAACATGTTTTAAGACTTCCACAGCCATCAGAGCAAACCAGAATTCATTAAGAGAGAAAATAAGATTGTAATTAATTAACTTATTGAAATTATGAATCAAGGACGACACAGGAAAGTCTATGCATCACTTTGCAAGTTATTCAGTTAATCAAATAACTGGGCAGAAATATTTGCATTAATAATTGCACTAGAAAGTGCTGATCACAATGTTTAATAAATCCAGATTGTTAATTCTACAAGCTCTATTTCAAGTCAGAGACATACGTACAAAAAGTTCCTCTGGTACTTTTTGGGGTGGTTTGGGGCTGTGGCCTTAGCAATTAAAACAAAACCTTTCTCTGGAGCACTCTGACACACAGTCAGAGGGACGGCTGGAAACTCACTCACGTTATGCCCCTTCCTATCTTCCACAGAAGGTTCAGGACAAGGGGTTGTTTTTTAGTGACAACTCCTAAGGACAGCTTACAACCCAACATGAAGACCCTGGGACTGCAGTAGCCAATAGCCCACCCTTACATTTCCTGGATATAATTAACCATGTTAGTACCTCCCCATGAAGAGCAGTTTCCACAGGCATCAACCAAACCTCACAGAGCGTCCTCAGCAGTGTCCTAGCTCAGGAGCTTGACCTGGCCTCATGTGAGCTGGGGGTAGGGGGAAAATTCCACCAGCAGCCCTGGAGGCATCTTGGCTGCCTGGCTGGAGCCCTCTCCTGCCGTGCGTGTCAGCTCTCTTTTCCTTGGCACCCTCATCCCAACCCTAATCCAGCCCCTGGGCTGAGATTTATGGGAAGGGAAGGCAGGAGCCATCTGGCCAAGGAGCAGCCCTCGCTGCACTTTGGCAGCCCCTCCCAGCCCGCTCTCCCACATGTACTGGCTTTTGTTTCTTTGGATCCCAAACCCAGTGAAAGCTCTCATGATTTTTATGTATTCAGGATCTGAACATTTTATCAAGCCATTACAAACACATCTTACTCCAGACACATGGAAACACACGATCCAGACTTATTCTCACTTTCTGACCAAGTGAAGGTTCCTCTACTTTGCCTAAAACACCTTAAATTTATTTCAACTCTGTTACTTATCTAGTTTTATGTTTCTACTACTTCTGCTTTTCACTGATTTGGGACTTTTTGACTTTGTGGATAAAAGCAGCAGCACAACAGTCACTCTGAGTCATGAGGTCTCTCAAACTGCTTCAAATCAGAATAATTTAATTCAGCCATTTGATACAAATGTAAGGTTATTAATATGCCAAGTACAGTGCTTCATTGCATCAACTTTTTCCTGAGTTGCAGACATACTTTACAAGCAATAGACCTGTAAGGTTTTGTTTGGCGACACCAAGATGTAGTTTTTGCCCTTTTGTCTTTCCTGCTCTTTTTTTTTTCCCCATAGATCTATTTGCTAAAATAAATTGAAATTGGGTAAAAGAATATAAGGCACAATTTATACTAGATATATCTGCAATTACTAACTCTGAATTAAACATATCCCTTCATGAATAATGAAGCAGAAATAGGCCAGAGGAAAAATGAGATAAGATCTTCAATCCATGTATTTTTAATTGCTTCATTATCTAAAATTTGGTATGAATAGCAGTGGATACAGTTTGCTGTTAATGCACAAAAAGAAATGAGAATTTTCAACCAAATCACAAAAGGCTATCAAAAATTAATTTTGTGTGCTGTGATCATTGAAAATGTAAGTGATTTTGTGGCAGTGACATAAAAAATACCATTTATATGCTAATAATGAACAAGTCATATTTTTTCATTTTGATGCAAAATAAATTTTATTTTCATTTTAATGAACTGTAATGAATTATAAGCTGTTTCTTTTTATCTTTAGGTAAAAGCTGGGGGAAAGATAATGGAAGGCTGACAAAAAGACTGGCCCTGAATGAAAACAGGATGGAGCAGAGCATGACCCTTGATTTGACCTGCTAAACTCCATTGCTGACTTGGCAGTCTGTGGTCCAAGGGTGCCTTTTATACCTGAGGTGTGTGCTGCGGAAGCCGAGCTCTGAGAACGCACCCCATCATAGGGCAAAAAAGAGAAAATCATCCGCACTGGGTGGAAGAACTCAGCTTTTATTTCATACAAGCCTGAGCATCCTCAGAAGGAGGACTGCCATGTACTCGTCCACATAGATGAGGCAGCTCTAAGCTTAGGGATAACTTCTGTAACTGTGGATAAAAGCATCGAGCGTCACAAGGTGCACCAGATATATTTGCAGTCCCTAACTCTGAATTAAACATATTCCTTCATGAATTATGGAACCGAAAAAGGCCAGAGGTACTAAGGAAACTGATCCAAAGCCTATTAAAGCCAATGAAATGTCTCACATTGATGCATACCATATTAATAAATAATTATGGAACAGGGCTTTTTTGCGGTAATTCCTAGAAGCACTAGGCGCAGTCAGGTTCTTTATCACTTGAGTTGCTGCACACAATGCAAAGAGATAGTCCTGTCCTAAAGGCATTACAATGTAAGGATAAGGCAAGAGATAGCAAGCTGGATAAGAGCAGTGCGAGGAACCCAAACAAGCCGTGAGACTATTGTGCTCAGCAATTAAGTACAGCAGTCTCAGCATAGCAGCTGCTCCAAAACTTCTGAAAGAGTCAAGCATGTACCAACACCAGCTGAAATCAATAGATATTGCAAACATTAAACACCCAGGAAAACCCAGCTCAGCTTTTTAATACGATCCAACCATAATAAAAAGCCAATTTGAAACTGCTTGTTTTGTATTTACTGCTGCTCGCTTACACAAAGAACTTCCCTCTGGGCACCTGCACCTACCTCAACTGAAGTCAACTCCTTTGCACCTCTGCCTCATGAAGATTGCCCACACAAACAAATTCTAGCTTTAACTTCTGTCCTGGGGTCTTCTGTGTATTACTGAAAACAATCTGTTGCAAACAGCACTGCTGTGATGCTCAGGTCACTGCGTGCACCACTGTTTCAGTTATAAGTCTGTCAACAGTGCTGCACCAGGCTGCAGGTGTCCAGTGGGGTTTTCAGAACACCTGCTCTAAAGACCATGGTGCTCTAGATTCCAATTTGCATTTTTATGCACAAAAATACCTTTTAAAAGTTCATTCTAAATAACCATCTCAAGAAGAGCCCTTCCACTTACTGTTTGGACTGAAGTAGTAGCAGTAACACATTAATATTTATTTATTAAACTTTGCCATGAGCAACAACGAGCCCAGACTAAACCTTGGCAAAAGGACATGCAGCACTGGACATAAGTTACAATACAGGAAATTCTGATTAGATAATAGGAAAAATATGTCACCCTGAAAGTATTCAAGCATTGGAACAGAGACCGAGAGAGCATGTGGGATTGGTGTCGTTGGACATATTCCAAGCTGGGCTGGACAGGCACCCCTCTGTAACTGGATCTCCTGTGTGCCCTGGATGGAGATCTCTGGAGATCCTGTCCAACATAAATCACTCTAACATTGTACGTCTTAAACGTTTACAGCCACTGTAATGTCATAAAAATGAAGGATGGGTCTCACTGCTTACAATTTCTCAGACTCCTCTGGGCTTCCTACGCAAATGCCGCATCAGAGACTGCAGCCCTGAGACCTCTTCTCAAGGGAACCCTCCTTTCACAGTGCCACAGCCTGCCTGACTGCCGGGCCCAACAGCAACAGCGCTAGGGTCTCCCATGGACGCTGCAGACATCTCACCCCTGGGGACACTGGCAGAGCTGGGCAAGGTCAGTGGCACCCCAGCGAGGAGAAATCACCGTCGACAGCTAACCCACAGCTGTCTGCTGCGCTCGTCCTCACACAGTCCTTGGGACTTCAGCCCTTCTCAAAGCATCACATACATCTATTCTCTGTTTATTTGTGCAAATATTTACTTGAGTATTGTTTTTTTTTTTTTCTTCAGCAGTTCCACTTTTGCTATTCCTCTATGAATCATGCACTTAACAGGGGAAAAAAAATGCAGTAAGTAGCATTTTACCTGTGGGTTGTGCGTATCGCCCTTGACCAGCTGCTAGGAGAGGCAGGTGGTGATCAACGACACTGCAACTCCCACACATAAGTCTCACTAGGATACTTAAAAAATATAACATGGACAAAATTATGAAACAAATAAGGGAATACTGAAGAAATACTTTACTGAAACCAGTGTCCACATTAAAAAAATAAAATAAATCATATTTATTTGGCAGCCCATGTCAGACCTCCTTGGTAAATGATCCTTCTAGGTTGATTCTGGCCTGAACTTCTACAAGGGATTTCACTTGAAGGGGGAATTTTGGACTGTAAAAGAACATAGCCATTTCTTTTTCAAGCACTCATGCAGCTGCATCAAATTTTTATCCTCACAATTGAATTTATTTCAAAATAAGAAAACCATTTCATAGTAGATATTTCCTGATTCTTCACTGAAATTTTGATATCAAGATCTCCCACAGAGTTGTCTAAAAACAACAGTTGGTGAAAAATGGGAGAGAAGTAATAAAATTTTCCTCCAAAATTAAAGAGACACTAAATGTTTCTGGATATCTTAATCCATCTTTACCGTAAAGATCTAGCTTGTGACCTTTTCACTGAAAGCTGTGATAACAAAGCAGCAATCCATTGGACAGACATGTAAAGCAGAAGATGATAAAATAAAGACAGACATATAATGTTTACGTGTAATATCACTTTCATTCAGAAAGTAAGTTTTAATCCTGATATTTGAGAGGAATTTATCACTAGGTGTAATATCAGTGATGAACCTGCCCATCAAAAAGACAGAAATAACGCAGTAGTGGTCATGTCCTGAAGAAAAACTCAAGAGCTGGGCTGGAAGAAGCTCTCCTTGATGAATGTAACCTCTCTTTGTGACACGAGAAACGCATGTGAGGAAGCTGATTCTGTTAGCATATTGATTGCAAGTCAAATTGACCAAAAATACTATTACGGAAGCAGATATGGGCCAATACTGGTGCAGTGCTGACAGCAACAGACCCAAAGCACCAGCTCTCACCCCTGTGAAATGTGTGTGCATGTCTTGGGGTCCTGTCTTCCTTGTGGCAGTTGGATGCCCCTCAGTTGAGTGTCACATACGCTGAAGTTCGACTGCAAGGTATTAAGGCTGAAGAAAGAGAAACTCTTGGCTGACTGTATAAAATCACTCAGAACAAAGGAACTAATTATCTTAAAATAGGCTAGTGGAGGAGCGTGGCAGAGGAACACCCATGTTTGCAGACCTAGGCTGGTTCCGAGTCAAATACAGCAAAAATCAGGTGCAGAAATCCATGAAGAAGCAAACAGGATTAAGACTTTATATAGGATGAGACAACTCAATAGCCCGAGGCTTTCATAGTGTGCCCTTGTGAGCTCATCCCAAACCAGAGAAGACTGTGCCTGAGGACAGTGCCTGAATCCTTGGTTTAGCTAGCTACAAAACACCACGTTTGCATTTCCAGTGGCTGTCTATTCCCCAGCACTGTTTATGCCTTCAGAGGTTATTATCAAACTTACAAATTATTTATGTTTTCTTTTCTTTTAGTGTCTGCTTTGATTTTTTTCCTTGAGCTAAATGTTAAAGTTTCCAGTTGCTGCAGAAGGGAATAGTTTAGGACCTCATTTGGCAGATTTGGTTGTGTTTTTTCCTTCTCATCTCTGGGAAGTACACAATACTTGCACCATGTTTGACAAGATCTCTAATACAAAGCTTTATTGTAAATCCTATTGGTTTATCCTAATTACAGCAATTGTTATCATGAATTTATTTGAAAATTAATAACAAAAAGAAAATTACAAGAAAAAAGGAGTTGGACAAAAGACTATCTAAATGAAGCTTGAAGAGGAATGAACTATGTTTTCACTCTTGGAAATGCGCATAAAAGGGCTACGTAAGCAATAACAGAAAAATAACAGATGTCTATAAGAAAAAAGCAAAACTGAAGAAAACACAGGGATATGAATAAACACAATTTGACTCAACAGATTAGAAACATTTGTTTGGTCCAACAATGAAGCTTTGACAAGTGTTAAAATTTCTGATTTAGTTGCTGTCTTGACATAGTTACTGAAAATTGCCCAGATTTTTAAGGATTTGTCCTAATCACATAAAATTGTGCCATCATTTTCTTTGGCTGCTACTATGCTCAATAGGAAATCTAGCCAACAAGAGACATGTAAGTCTTAATCGTGCTTGAACAAGGAAGATTTACAATTCACTTCTCAATGAGACATAATGAGTCAGATAGAAGGTGATTCGCTTGTTCACATTGGGGAAATTAAAGTATGGATTTTCTACAAAGTCTACATACATTTTTTCCAAAAATAATTCTGTCTTGTGTTTTCTGCCTTTAAATTTGTCCACTCTTTTATCATGTTACTAATGTTTGTATTCTTTGAGAAACAGAACCAGGGAAAGAGGCAAACCTCTGGCTGCTTGACACACTTTTGTCTATTGGCATCTTCAAGAACTGTGGCCAAGTCTTCTGGACTACATTGGGCCCCCTCCCTGACCCAGCAGCACCAACAGAAGAATTGAAGGAAACTTTTCTAAAGAAAACCCACTTTTAAATTAAGGAGGGGCTGCTTGCATCTCAGTTCTCTGTAAATCAGACTGGCAGGAGCTGACCTTTTGAGCTGGGAACCTCAGGAGCAAGCAGGACTTGCAGGATCACACGCTACAGCTGCTATTATACTCATGCAAACACTGCACAGCTTGAAGCAGGGATTGGAATGTTCCAAGTTACACACCTCTTGGCATCAATGGTCCTTATGGAGGATGAATTCAGTAAAGCCCACCTTAGGACACAGAAGTGAAAAATAGTTTGCATAAAGCCTGATGTTTTCCTGATCACCATTCAGTATATCCTCCTCGCTAAGAACCACCTGCTCATCTATCAAAGGCTTGCAGTGGTCATTTATCACATCCTGGGCACGCATGGATTGAAGCCCAGAAATGAATCAGAAACAAGAACGGCAGGAGGGAAGAACACCCTTCCCACCCTGCTGCTCTTTCATGCAGCGTATGCCAAAATGAACCAACAACTCTGAAAAGTCTCCGGCTTCCAGTCATTCTGCACTGATTGTCAGTCCAATAAGCACCCAGGCTTCATGAGTCTGCACCCAAAAGTATTCAGAAAAAAGCAATCCCGTATAGCCTCTACAAAATGGAGACCTATTGGCTTCATCCTGTGGATTGTCATGTGAAATGTTTTCCTTTTGTCCAGCATGAAAATAATCAAAGGAATATATTAATGAATCATTTTTTTTTCCCTGTGAGACAAGTCTTTCTCTGTGATAGCGAGCAGAGAAGTATCGGGTGACAGATCTGATAGGATGACAAAGTGATAGGATGGGCACTGCTGTGTTGGCCCCAAATCATGCTGTGCCAATATACCTCCACCATTAGGTGGCCCCAAGCATAGACTAGTTCTTATAGTTATTCAGTCAACAACCATGTTGCCTTAGATGATACAGATATCTTAATTCATCAGCAACTAGGCTGAGATCTTGACCTGCTCTATTTTCTCAGCATATGGCAAATAACGGATGATGGATTTGACTTTGCGTTCACAAGGGGGGCCTAAAATTGTCTCTCCTCCAGACATTCTTTGTTTACTGGGAATTACCCTCCTGGTTTTCATCAAGTACCAGGTACAACATCTGCACCATCTACAGCACCACAGAAGTTCATTTTTCTCTTATGTGAGAAGTCCAGTGCATAAGGAGCAATACAAAGCCTAATAACAAAAAATCCAAAATAACGGCTCCTTCCCCAACTCCATTAAATCAGTTAAGGAAGAACATAAACATTGAGAGATGTTGGTGCAAAAGGCCAGAAACCATTTTACGTCGTCTGATCACTTTTGGAGAGCACTGCCTGCAGATTTATGATTCACCAGGTAGCACTAAGGATTTCTAGGTGGTTTGGCAACAGCCTCTTAGATTGTTATAAAGGAGAATGGAAATTGAAGCTGAAGAGGATGCCGTAAAGTAATTGGGTTATTAACTGCTTCCATTCTGAATGACATGCAGGTGCATCCAGAAAGTGCTCTTTCCTATTATTTTTTGGACACACTGCACCAGATACTTCCAACACATTTCACTGAGTGCCCTACTTAGAAGAAAGGTGCTTTATTCTCCCCATTAAGGAGAGGGTAGGAACTATCTGCCAAATCGAGGTCCTTTTCAACCACTTGCCGAAGGCTCTATGATTGATTTAGAAAAAAAAGGAGAAACTACATCTTTCATAAATTTCAAGCTAAGTAACAGGCTTTTGCCTCCCTAAATTTCCTGTTTTCTTTCAGATTTCACAATACCCTTCATTTTGGCATGTGGTCACAAGATGAGAACTACTGGGTATGACCACTTAGAAACTGCTGCTTTTCAAGTGACTGCAGTAGGAAAACAAAATTGCCGTGTGCACCTCAGGGCTGGTGCGTCCATGTGTACTTGTAGGGTTAGTTTTCAGTGTTGCACCTTTCAGACAAGCAGAGTGCACAGGACCAAAAGCCATAGCCAAAAACCAAATCAAACCTGTGTCGAGGAACTCTGCTGCCTCACTTCTCACTTTTCTTTTTTCTGGTTTTAAGGGATGGTAGGGAGGTAGGGGGTATAAATACAGGCAACCAGTAGGCAACAGTGGAAATAAGGTTGGAGACTAAAGACACATAGTTGTGGATTTACACATCCAAGTGGTGGATCCTATTCCGGACTTTGAATAAATTTTGCTTCAGTCTCACCGAGATCCCCAGTATCCCCTCTCACTTTCCTCACTTCTTGCTGGTCTCCCCAGAAAGGCCGCGATGTGTCACACAGTTACGGTTAGCTGTTCAGTAACAGCTCAGGCTTTGACCAGCGAGCAGGCTCATTCAGTGAGAGCAGACAGAAGGGAGAGAGATGGCAAGAAAAGGGATTTCCCCACACCCCCCTTGCATGAAAAATTACAATAGTGGGGGGAAGGGGAGCAATTTGATTTAAATGAGGACAATATGGCAAAGTTTTTCCATTTCCTTTACAAGCACCTGAAGCATGCAGAGCAGCAGCACATATAACCACACTAATCCAAGCCTCGCAAAGGCTCATTACCGAGAGTCTGGACAACTGTTAGAGCTCTCTGCATGCCCATCACATTACTTGCCAAACATGAGTGTTTGTGGACAACTTACTGTTTAAAAGCAACAGAATGCTTTGAAAGGATACATTAGAATGATCGTATGGATGCCTCGGTAAAAAGTAAAGCTGCAGAAAAATATAGCTATGTCTTCGTGAAGAGGTGGGGAAAAAAAATCTGTTGAAAGCAGATGAATTGAAATGTGTGTGAGAATAACATAAGACAGATCAGTACCTACAGCAGCCATCCCTGCTTAACTCCATCTAGAGAACAGAGTGCCAAGAGGGAAGAGAAGAGGCACAAGTGCTGAGGTGTACAGGGAGGATATTATGTTTGGGAGATGTCTTAGCAAGCAAGTTCCAAATGCAAAATTGATAGCAATCATTTATTTTTTAAAAAAGGATGCTGTCCTGGAGGAAATAAAACATCAGAGGAAGTTACCATGTCATGTATTTCAGATGCATCATTTTACACATAGAACAGAAAGTTTTTCTTTTTTTTTTTAGGGGAAATAAGCCTTATGTAGTCTCATAATGTCTTGGTATAACAAAAGAAACGTGAACATTTCAGACAGTCAGATCTTTGTGAAGCCTGTTCAGAGGGTACTATAATGTATGCTATCTGGCAAAGAGGTTTTCAAAGTGTTGCCAAGTCCCAGTCAGTTTATGGATTTAAGACCCTGGTTGTTTAAGAACCTGTTTACAAAGCAATGCATCATGCCACAGATGGCAGTGAAGTTGTAAATGGCTCCCAAATTTTGAAAAAAACTCTGCATCGCAGTGGAATACAGATAACTCTGAGACACAGCCATAGGCTTCGGAGGAAACACAGGCATTCTCCTACAAAATCAGCGTGCCAGCTCCTGAGCTGGTATAAATCAAAGTGACCCTTTTTCAGATAAAGAGAACAAAGCTGATTTACACGCACTGAATCATATTAAATATCTCTTGAGTAACACTGGCCTAAGATCCTCAGGATGGGATCCTCAGACAGGACTGGATGCCTAACTCCTGCTGGCTGCACAGAATTAGGTATCCAAATCCCTTCATGGACCTGAGCCTAAGTGAAACACCAACCTACAGGCATATTTACAACATGCAATAAACACACTGTACTTCGTTCATATCCAGACTAGTTCCAGATTTGGCACCAGGAGAGTGGTGACAAGCAATGCACAGGCTAATTAGCCCTGTTAAAGGGCTGTACTGGACCAACACTGATATCCTGCTCTCAGGAGCTGAGCCAGTATCTCTGCTGAGCTGTGCCTTACAGACACACTCGCTTGCTCGGCACTGTTTCTTGGCTTGCTAACACCAGGCTAAGTTACACATCACATTTTCATAAATGACATAGGCACATCCATTCAACACAATGCTGCAAGGACTCCCAAGCCTCTAGAGAAGCCTGGCAAACTCGTGGGCAGACAGCTGGAAGAGGGGAGCAATGTTTGGGACATCGCAGCTACCACACGTGCCACCACACTGCTGACAGCCTAGGCATGGAGCCAGCTTGTCTCTTTCTGCGGCCAGTCCTCCAGCCATGACAGTCCTGGGTCAGTGCAAGGGAAAAATGCCCTTCAACTCTGGCCACCTACAAGCCATAGACAACATTATCCCCCTCCAGCCCCCAAAACCCTGCATGGACTTTGCTTACGGCTTTTCCATCCAGGTAAACAGAGTTGTGTTGATCCAGCTGCTGTTGAACAGGGTTGAACAGGGTTAAACAGTCCTTTCAACAAAATCATCTTACTTTCCTCCACCCCTGCTCTTGAGGTTACTGGCCTCTTGAAGCCATGTGCATAACCACAAAGAGGTACACTCTTTCCCCCAGCTCTGCTCAAAGGACCTGGGTTAAAAAAAAAAACCTACGCAAGCCTTTGGCAAATAGAATAATGCATAGGTTTAGCAGCTCTTCAGAAAAGGACCTAGGTACTGGTGGACATCAAGATGAACGCGAGCCAGCAGTATGCCCTTGCGGTAAAGAAGGCCAACAGCATCCTGGGTTGCTGGAAGACCATCATCAGAGGTCAAGGGAAGTGATTAATCATCTCTACTGAGGCCTGGGCAGACACGTCTGGAGTGCTGCCTGTCCAGCTCTGGATAAGTAGGTACTGGAGAAAGTCCAGCAAACTAAACCAGACTCTTCTTAGTGATAGGACAAGAGACACACATTGGAATATAGGAAAATCCATTCAAATTCAAGAAAAAGTTCAGGGTGGTTTTTTTTTTCTTATGTTTGATCCCTCTTGCAAACACTGCAACACCTTTCCCAGAGAGGCTGTGGATTCTCCATCCTTGCAGGTATTCAAAACCTGAACATGGCCCTGGCCAACCCGCTCCAGTTGACCGTACTTTGAGCAGGGTTGTTGCACCAGGCAGTCTCTAGAGGTGCGTTCCAACCTCAGGTTTTCTGTGATTGTGACTACTCCATGTACACATGCAAACTATAACTGCAGAACTGAAGAGGGCAGCAAACCGTAGGGGGAAGAGAGAGGAGAAGGTGTTGGTAGTGGTAATCTTTGAACCTAACACAGCTGTGACCAGGACATCATGTCCAAAGGTAGCTCCATGCTCCAGTCTACACTTTAAGCCACGCACAGTACCATGAGATCAGCCAAGATAAACCTCAAAGGCATCAAAGTCATTGCTGGCATAATAGATGGAAATACAAAATAAAGTAGGATTTAACCGGCACCTGATGGGGTAAGCAAATTGGGACATAATTGGAGGACAGAAGTCCTAATGAGTTATTCAGCTTTTAAGTTACTTGCTGTAGAGTTTCATTACATTTTTTCATACAAACTGAGCATGAAAGTTACTCCTCTGATGGCAGAAAGAGAACAGATAAAACTCAGAACTCTGCGCAGCTTGCTGCCTCCTTCCTCTGCTGGAAAGCGATAATTATCTCAGAGCTGCTTAATGCTGTAGGATTTATCCCAGAGGGTGTCAGTACTTTCATTGTTCTAAACGGCGCTGGGTTTTTTCATCCACATATCTCAAAGTGCTTTACCATGAGGAAGGCAAGCAGACCTCTTTAAAAGACACAAAACTCTCTTCGAGCCATATACATGTTATGATGTATTCACCTCTCTATACATGATTGCCAGAACTGAGACAAGTGCTCAGCAAGTCCTATAAGACACAGGGGAATTTCTTTGCGTAACTTGGGAGAAAAAAAAGGGGGGATTTAGTGCCCATGCAGAGTCAGTAAGGAGGGTGCTTTCGACCTCTTTGCCCTGTACGAGCTCAGGGCGGCTTCTCAGTCCTGTCTGAAGCACCACTCAATCGCAGATGAGTTACAGCAACCTCCCTGGTCTGCAGCACCATGTGGTGGGGTCTAATCCCCCACCCAAACTATCCCAGAAGGCTATGGTGGGGCCTGTGTGAATACTGAAGAGGTGTCTCCTTCATTCCTTCCCCAGAGGAGATATGTCCTTACCTGGGAAACGTACATCTTTTGAAGTCTCTTCATAGCGCTCAAATGGTGCTGGAGTGATCTCACTGCTGGTGCTTTTGCTTAGAAGAGGCAAATGAGTCCTTGAGTGAAAGAAAACATCAAGAAGTCAAGACAACAAAGCAAGAAGAAAAGGGCTAAATGAGCACTTTGGTTAACTGTAGACTACTTCTGACGTTACTGCCCTGCAGGAAGAAAAGGAGGCACGTTGCCAGAGGAGGCTGACCAGGGTGCCGGGACAAACAGGCTTGGGCACTTGGGACATCCACTGCCAGTGGGGAATAAAGGTGCAAGTGCCTTCAGTAGCTTTCCTAATCAAAGGGGAACTGTGTTATGATGCTATAACTTAACTGGGTCCAGATTGGTTTGGATTTCTTTAATCCTCACAGATATTGAAAGAACACAGTCTGGAGAGATGAACTTGCAAAAAACAATGTTCTTCTTACAAGCCACTGGGGACTTTTATTCCAACTTCAGACATTGTGAGCATCTCACTGTGGGCCAAAGACATACGTTTATTGCCCTTCAGTACTCTGATCCTCCACACAGGAATGGCAGGTAAGATTTTTGGCTGGTGTAAAGCAGATAAACTCAGTTAAAATCCAAAAATATTGTCTTTCTTGCTCAGCTATTTCAACAGGAGACTATCCACACCGATCAGCTCGGTATCCTGCCTCCGGCAGCAATAGCTTACATATTTACAGAATGGGGACCAGAAGTAAGTGGGACAGTCACAGAGTGCTCCCACCCCTGAGATCCCCCCGCCCTCTGACAGCCACTGACTTAGGGAGCTGGTAGACAGTGATCCCATGCGCACTAGCATGTCAACTGACCCTTCAGAACTTGCCTGATCTCTTCTTGAACCTGTTTATAACTTCGAACTCCACATCTTTTGTGGGTGACTCCACATCATATGTAAAGTGGCACAACAGATTTCTTTTTGTGCGTTTTAAATGTATTGCCTATTTCTTTCTCTGTTTTTAATTTACTGAGAAACGATGAAAAATCATTCCTTGTTCACCTGCTCCACACCACCATGGAATGTAAGGAGTTCTATTTTGTCTTGTCCTCAGTGATCTCTTTTCCAAGCTGGAGACTTGTAGTTTTCTAAGATGGAAGCTATATAATAATATTCATGCGTGTGTCCGTGTTAGTCCTACTAATACCCTTTGGGAGATGAGGACTCCCAATTGCATACCAAATTAAAGAGATGAGCACAGCTTCATGCAGTAGCGTAATGGGTTTTGGTTTGTTCTCACTTCCTTTCCTAGTAATTCTTAAGAGTCAATTTGCCTTTTTGACTGCTGCTAAGAATTAGCTGATGCTTTCAGAGAAATATTTACAATGACTGTCAGAGCACCTTCCTCAGTGAAAATAGCTAATCTAGAGCCCATCAAGGTGTTTGAATAGTTAAGGTTATTTTTTACCCTTGTGTATTACTTTGCTCTTAACAATACTGAGCTTTTGGTTCCACACTGCCACCCAGTCACTTTTTATCATGTTTATTCTGCAGTCAATTTTATCTTTTACTACCTTGAATATTTCATCTCAGTAAATTTTGTCATCTCACTATTAATTAATCCTCTTTTCCAGACCATTTATGAATGTGTTGAATGGCATGGGTTCTACCTAAAATCCACAGGAAACCCATCAGCAGCATCCTTCCACTGTAAAAATGGTAATTCTTATCATTTGCTTCCTGTCTTTTAGCCAGAGTGCTCTTCCTTTTAATTTTTGAGAGCTTAGTTTCTTTGAGTGCCTTTAGTGTCAGACTTTGTTGAAAGTCTGACAAAAATGAGTAACATCAGCTGGATCACCCTAATATACATATTCTCTTCAGAAAATTCCCATTTCTGAGGCATAACTTTCTTTTGTACAAAACCTACCTTGACTCTTTCTCACCACATCATATTTATCCATTTTTTTTATTTTTACTATAGCTTTCGTTCATTTGCTTATTAAAGTCCTATCTACTGTTTTATTTTGCCAGCTATTCCCCCCTGAGTCTCTCTTAACAACTGACTTGAATCTTCATCACTTGCATGTTTTAATAGTCACAGCACAAGCAAAACTATTTTTCTGTCCTTTCTTTGCCATCTTCTATCAAAAGCTTGATGACTTCTGTCTCATTCTCTTGCCCCTCCCCAAAGGATACAGAACTTGTATTATTTTACTCCTAGAGGAGTCTGTATATGGTGCAGTCTTACACTCCTCATTATTTCACACCTCTCTGCTTTCTACAGACTTTGCTTTAAAACCCTCCTTAAATTCTTAGAAGCATTAGGTGCACAAAAGCAGCCTGCTTTGGATAGTACCCATCCTTCCTGTAAAACCTCCCTGCAGTCTAAGACGTTCTCCATTTTCTAATAAATTAAAAATAAATGAAAAACCACGCTTTCACCATTTAGACAGAATTCAAGCATGTATTAACACACTGACCGTTCGTCTAGCCTCAGATATGGTACCGAAGGCATTGCAGAACGTGCTGCTGTGAAGGTCCTTTCTTTAGCCTCCTTCTTAACAGACTTCCACCTATGAGACTCGTGGTTTATGTGGGTCTTGATTTCCAATAAACAAATCGTCCCAGCACTACAGCCCATCTGCCCATACATTCCTCATGGCGAGAGGATCCCCTGGCTGGTGGATGGTGCCTCACTCATGACCTGTTTCTGTCTCCCTGAATAGATGCTCTCCTGCCTGGAGGCCTTCCTCCTGCCTAGCAGTGCTGGGTTGGAGGTAGGAAGGCTCCACCACGTCCCTGCAAGTTGTGCCTACATATCTCCTGATCTCCTTAAGTTGCACCACAGCTCAGCTACTGGCACCTTAAGTAACAGCTCATCGAGGACCAGGAATCCCCTGCACTACTTGGACAAAGAAACCATGAGTTAATTAAATAGGTGATTGTACCCAAAACACAGCAGACAAACAACAGACCTCTGACCTACATCCAGCTCAGTTTTGTCTTATTTCTAGAAGTTTTTGACTACTTTGTCATCTATTTATCAGGGGGGGTGTCAGTATTTTTCTAAAGATTTGGGTATAAGAACCCCAGAGCTTAACTGCCCCATAACTGCTGCTTTTTCACTCAATTCCAACCAAAATCCTGTCTTCATTATTAATGCCAGAACTTTGAGTGACCTTAAAGATATTACGGACAAGGTTAGAACAGAGTTTCTTTGGCAACTAGAGGTGATAAAAAGCCTCTTCAAAGTAATTTTCCTTACAGACTGACAGCACGTATGCCTTGCTTCAGTCACTTACAGGAAAAGACCTCAGTCAAATTGGTGGCAGGGGTGTGGTGATATGAAGTAAAGTTATATATTTACCTAATCTTTTAATATAGAGGGTGGATAAGACTGAAAAACTCCTTAAAGACTCCTTAACATCACTTCAGTGGCAAAGGTTTTCTTTTAGGTGAGTCTCAACAGAGAACATAAATTATTTTATTGGATATCTCTGGGCCCTTGCTTTCCCTTTTAGATAGAACAGCAATATCTGCTTTTTTGTGGTTGAGTTTGCTGAAGGTCAAAGAAAGGTCTTAGATTTCTGCCCTCTGCCCATCAGTATCAGGAAATCATTATTTCTATTCTGTGCCCTGCCCCAAACCCATACAATAGCACCTTCTTGTCAATGAATTTGAGGTTAGCCTTAGGTTGGCCTCTCCGAGCTTCCTCAGGAAGAGAGAGTTTTTACTAACTAGTCATTAACCAGACAGGAATATCAAGAATAGGGTGCCTTAGTGTCAATGACACAGAAAAAGAAAAAACGAAGATTTCTTCTGCCAATAGGCTGTTGCAGCCCTGAATGGCACCAATTGTTTATGAGTGCCTTTTGCAACAAGAAGAGGGCTGACCCTTCTTTCAGTTTTCACTGATCCCTCTTCTTTCCACTGACAGAAGTCCAGAATAGTCTGGTATATAAGCTTGACATGAATAAGCAGAGAGCCAGGGCACAGGTTTTCAACTTTCCTGGCTAAGACTTTACAGTTTAGTCTATAACAATGTGAGTAACTTAACTCTGATTTGCAAGAGAAGTGCATGTGATCTATATTACGTTATCAACCAATGCATTTATAGCACAAGATCAGCCTTCCTCACACTGAGTTTGTACCTTGCACAGAGTTGATAATTACAGATTTACTTAGCTACCAATAGAAACCTGAAAGCTCTTCATTATGTATCTTGCAAAGAACTTCATTACGGTGCAATTCATGATGTGAAGGGTTCCATAAACAGTCCTCCCCAACCATTGTAACAGTTTGACTCTTAAAACTGAAGTGGGACTAATGTTCAGGAGCTGAAGAGGCTCAATGCTACAAGGGGACCAGGGTATGTCCTCAGTTTAGCAGAGATGTCAGATTAGTAGTTAAGCATCAGCTACCTCCAAACCACTACCCAGCGGCACAGCAAACACCTCTCCAATTCACCACACTCTCTAATAAAATTTAGAATTTAATTTCTTTGAGAACATTAAAAACCTGCAAAGGCATTTCTTTACACCAGTATCAGTGAGAGAAGGCTATCTACGCCATTTCTCAGAATCATTCATCCACCAGAGTGCCTATCTTTGAGATGTAACACCTCACCTCACAGCTGAAGACCTCTGAGCATCTTGAAAACTGAGATATATGGAGGAAGGAATACTTACAGCATAAAAAGAGATATTAAATGCAACAAGCTAAAACCATAGTGGTGTTTATGCGCTGACAGACAACCACAGTGCAGCAAGAGCAACCAGAGCCAGGTAGTCTTTCAGATCAACTCCTACCTCTGATTTCCCAATGTCTGCCTCTCAGTGGGGAATGCTCAACATACCAACATACATCAAGAACACTGGTACACAACACCCCCTGGTGATGCTCCAAGTCACAGGACATAGCAATGACGACCCCTCCCTAAGCATCACTAGGTAGTCCTCTGGATGGGTACAGTCCTGAAGGACCTAAGGTGCTTACTAGGTTAGTTGGCAACTGGGAGCTTTGCTCTGATGGCTAGGGAGCCTGAACAACACTATCTAACATCTTTTGTGGATTTAATTAAGGCTGCTACCCCTCACCTATTAGCATTTAGCTGGAGCTAGAGTTTAACCATCATTAGAATCAGCATAATTACCATATGCCAGAGATCCATTTAATAAGTTCTATATCTCCACTATTTGTGTTTCAAGAATAAACTAGAAATAGTAAGCATTTTCTCACCAATACGCCTTTGAAAATTAGACTACTAAAAAGAGCATACAGTGTAATATACAGTATTTACTACTTCAGGTTTATCTTGCAACCCTGTAGCTTACAGTGAGCTACTGACTGGTAACCTAATTTTGTAGATGTGTAAAATGTTGCAATAAACAGATTACTACGTATTTCAAACATTAATTGCCTTCCAAGATCTAGGAATTTCTCAGTGAGCTCACCAACAGGTTTTATTGGCAGTATAAAATTTACTGTGTTGACATACCCTTTAAAACGATAAATACATCAGAGCTAGCAAAAGGCTGGGGTGAGATTACAGAGAACGAGTCAAAAATGTTATACGAAATTCTTCCCACCCTATGCCCCCCATGTCTTTTACACAGCAACCCAAATTAAGCCACAGGAGAAGTGACAACACTTGTAAGGAAAAGTAATCACTCTTTACTAGAAACATTCACAGGGAATTGCTAATGAAGCAGCGTATTTATGCCAGAGAAGTCTAAGACACAACAAAAAAGCCTCATTATATCGAGTGTTTGAAAAATTTCACCATGGCAAGCCAATGCAATGCAGGACCTTTACATTTGTAAGACAAAATGAACCACTTAAAGACACTGTTGTGAAAGTCCTGATTTACATTAAACGGAATTTATTGCTATATTATTAAACTGACAACTTCTGTAAAACTTGTCCCTGAGAAAGGTAAAACTGCATGATGTCAGCATGCCTAAGTATTAATAGAACTTCCAGTAGGCAAAATGAAAGTAAATAAATGAGAAGACAATTCATGAACACAACAGAAATTTGAAGACTCTCTGTCAGCCAAAGAGAGCATGTGAGAAAAACAAAAAAAAACCCTATATAGTTACAAACTCGCAACCTGTATCTTTAATAAATGCACTCACTGAAAAATGAAGGTTGTCAAGAAAGCTAAATGTCTTCCAGATCACTAATCTATAAACTTTATCTATCTTTTTTGATAAAATAAAATTTGATCAGTTTTCATATATCTCTCTGATTCTAATGAGGACACGGTATATTTTATTTAGTGAAAGAAATGCTCAAACTAAAAACACCCCTGCCTGATGTACTTGATTGCCTTTGGTCCTTTGAGGCTGCTTTACAGCGAGTTATTTTAAACCATTCTGGAGCGCTTTGCAGGCTCCCTCTAGAAGAGGAGGCACCACGGCTCCCACAATGTCCACAAGCAGGAAAGCAAAAGTGGCCTTTCTCAGGGGAAAAATGGGCACAGGAATGTGCCCATAGTTCAAGTATGAATAAATAGATATTATTTATCTCTGTCCTCAAGCAAAATGCCAAAAAAATAGCGGTATTTTCATTTTCAAAGTAGAATATTTTTTTTAATTGTTCAAAATGTGCATTTTGCTTAAAATTGTAGCAGCAAACTCTAAATAACTCAATCATCATGAAAAGAATAAGCAGACTCCTTCTTGGGAATTACAGTTTTTCCTCCCCTCATGCCAGAATTGACTCAAGAGAGGTTTGCTATTGCTGTGGTTTTTGAGAAATTTAGCATTAAATGCATGATCAGCGTTACCACCGTGAAGGCGTCTGACTGTTAACCAGAGCCCCGTGTTCATCTGAAATCAGGAACAACAGCTGAAGCAACCCCTCACTCCGACTGTCGCAGTACTCCTGGGTAGCACTTCCCACCACCAGAGCTCTTCCCCTTTGGTATAAATTTTCTACTCAGTTTTCACCGATACAGCTACCAAATCATTTGTGTCACTCATGTCATCTGCTGGGTAAAGCCCAATTCCACTTCTCTTGATAAGCTGTCATAAAAACATGCATCCATACGTACGTGTACCTACCAGCTTGAATTGAGTTTCCAAAATATATGCATGATTGACATTCAAGAGCCATAAACAAAATTAGCGGCCATCATTCAAGCAGAAAGTTATTATCAGGTGGCACTAAACAAACACAGGCTCAAAGTAGAATAGAACTTTTTTTTTAATAATGGATGTATGAGTAATTTAACTAATCGCTACAGTCAGTCTAGCAGAGCACATTTTTCTCGTACGTAAGCAAACAGAAAGCTGGGAAGTTATAAGCACTGTGCTGGCAAATTAATCTTAGAATACAAATGTCACTGTGGAAAATTCCTAAAATCCTTTCATTTTCTATTTAAATTATGGGATCATTTAATTTGTTTTAAAGGTTTAACCTGGACTTGCATCCCAAGAGCTTGAACACCAGTAGAAGAGATGGGAAGGAAAACAGCATCCAGCCCCATAGCAGGCTGGACACAGCCTGTTCGCATCCCTGCACAAGTTGTTGGAATAACCAGAGGGACCAGCTACCAGGCTTTTGGACAGAGGCTGTTCAAGGCCAGCAGACACGGCTCAGTGATGGATACCTTCGCAGAGCAGATGTGACCACTCCAACCTCCCAAGGTCAGATCCTTTCTAAATGGATCCAGCTGCGAGGAGCCACGAGCACAGGTTAAGTGCAGGGCTCAACCTTCCCCTTGGCTTGTAAACAGGTGGGTTTAGAAGGAGCCAAAACCTGAGCGGGAGGCCTTCTCCTGCAGAGGCCGGTGGGGCCATTGTCTGCTCACAGAGAGGGGTGGGCTGGCTGGGGACCTCAGCACCCAGTTGTGCCTCCTTCAGCTTTGGTTTAAGCCAGATGCTGATCATAGTTTCTCTGGTATCTCCATTAAAGTCATTGGAAAGACCAAGACAGCTGAATCTTGAGCCACACTGGGACAATACCGACAGCTATGGGTGGCAGAATCACACCCTGCTTAATGAATTCTTGCAGGTTTCTAATGAGCAGAGATGGTTTGTATTCACAGACAGCATTTGCTGCTGTTTTATAATATATGCAGTAATTATGCAGCTGATGGAGTCTTATGTAGCTGCTAGTTCTTTCCTATACATAAATTAACAGCAGGATTTGTGTAATGATGGGATAATGAAGGCCTGGGTCATTGGTATTCATCTGTAGAAGGCCTTGAGAGGCTGGGTCAAAGACAGAAATGTTATTTGGCTAACACAGATAGAGACTGTTGTTAAAGAATTCGTAATCTTATTCCACTGAATACCCATATTAACTCTCTCTGTGGCTGATAAAATAACTTTGGGGTTTTTTTTGTTGTTGATGGGGTTTTTTTTTAATTTTTTAAAAAATTTTATTAAGTGCTTGAAAGAAGTGCTTTCCTCATAAGACCGGCTCTGTGCTGGATTTGCCCTGCTGAGGCGCAGTTTGCCACAGCAGGAAGGGCAGGCTGCCTCGAGCAGCTCCACGTTTGGGTCCTAGCACGCAGGAGCAGCTGGGGAGCTGTGACAAGGGCCTTGAGGAGTCCCAGCTTCCTTTTCTTCTCACTTTTGTGTCTTCTCTTCCCCATTTGTGCTCACTTTCCTCAGCTGTAGGGCTGCTCCAGGGTTCTGATTTTCCCCGGTGCTGTAGGACGGTTTCCTTGAGTGCAGCAGAGGCTGCGTCTTGGTCGCTTGGGCAGTAGCGTTTTTATAAGGCCATATTAAAATTTCTTGGTGCCTTACTACTTAATCTGTTGGTTTTGGCACAGAACAACCTTGTGCTGAGAGAATGTCTCGTTCCCTCTCTCCACCCGGAGCACGCTCGGTGCCCTGACACCCTCTCAGAGCCAGGCGATGGGTGAGCCCCACGGCAGGGCAGAGGCACTGGCCAACCCCGCACACCTCCCCCTGCAATGCACAAGAGTAAAACATATTAATGCAAACATGCAAGGAGCAGCGCTGCGGCTGGGCAACCAGATGCCAGGGAATACTTTGGGGAAGAGTTGAAATGCAAACTGCAGGCAGCCACGCTGCTGAGCAGGGCAGCTGGGCAGTGCCAGCTGCCTCCCAGTAGGTCAGCCTAGGGAAAACCCAGCAGCCTTGACCACGATCAGCACCACCCAAGCAGGTCTGCAGCTCCACAAGAGATGAAATTTCAGCTTTTTTACTCCTGTTCTTGCAGGTGGTAGAAATCCTCCTCTCTTCCTAAATGCTTTCTCGTATTCAACCATGCACTCCACTCCTGTTCCCCTCGCCCTGCTCTTCTTCCTCTACAGCCATGCTTTGCCAGGATGCAACTCCAGGAAGCAGACACGGACCTTCCTCCTCATCAGTGCATGCAGACAGGGATCTTGGACCCCTCATCCCCCCATGCCACCACCACCACCGCCTGGGGCTTGCACAATGAGTGGTGATGATAATTATCGACTCCCGCACAAAGTTGTGGACCCCAGTTACCGCAAGGCAGCTGGCTGGGAATGGGGGGAACAGCACTGCACACAGCTACATTAGGCCCTGAGGTCCTCCATTTCTTCTTTCTAATCGACAATTGGAGAATTAAAAGCGACACTTGATGGTGTCTAGCTTGTTATGTGTGAATGAAACCATTCCTTGCTGTGCTCATCTTCAGCTCCCACAAAAGCAATAAAAGGCCCTCCTGTGCCTTATTATCCACACAGCCTCCGCCTGCCTCCAAATTCTCTCTAGCTAAATGAACCATAGCTGCCTCACTGCAGAGGGGAGGGACCAGGGATGGAGCCCCTCATGGAGTTAAGGGAGAGCCATGCGTGGATGATGGCAATCTAAAAAAGATACTCCAAAACATCAAAGCAGAGGATCGTCACTGGTTTACACATGAGCCTGAGAGGCTTACGTTCCTTTTATCCATTGCATTTTCCAGTGATATCGCTTAAAATAAATATTTGGTTGACAGATCTTTTTCTGATGTGTCTGATTTATAAAGCACTTTGAGATTCCATGGGGAAGAGGGATACTGTGTAACCGGGCTTAGGAACTGTTTGAACAGTCCTCTTCCATGGTGCTGCTAGTGAGTTTAACAGTGATACCGACGCTGACTCTTACAACCAGAGTGTCTCAGGGGAAAGTCTTCATTCAATAGTCTTAATCCTGGGATCCATTCCCCTTTGATCTGTCCCATCCCTGAGATTTAGAGTGTGTAAAAGTACCAGTTCCTCTAATACCACTGTGTTTGACTCACATCTTTCTTTTGTTCTTAACTGAAAAATTTTCAGTCATTTACACCTTCGTATAAAGGATCTCTCCTTCCTATGCAACCATGCAGCGCTCTGTTCATCACCTACAACACCCAGCCATCATCCAGTACCCATGCCTGCAGGCTTCCTCACGTTTCCAAGTCCAGCCTCATCTTTTCTGGTATTAGCTTTGCTGATGACATCCTTCAGCTTCTCTCCTCTTGTTCCCTCTGTTTCACAGCACTGAGGTTAAGCCTCTCATCCTTAGATCCTTGAGGAGCTCCACAACTTTTTTCGCCAGATCTGTTCACTGCTAACTCTTTGCGTTAATACTTCTACTTGACACTTACATCAGCTCCAATGCTGCAACAATGGGACTGCGCTAAAGTTACCTGTGGTTTGCAATCTCTTCTCCAAACCTGCAAGAAATTGCTCACTGATAGAACCAGGAAAAGACCCAGGCTCCGGAGCTGGTACATCCAAAAGCAAAATGAATGAATATTTAATCTCTTTCATTGCTTATCTTATTACCCTTGGAACCAGACGGGGGTGCCCTTGTGGAAGTCTGCAACATTTTCGATCAGGAAAGTCACCGGAAAGGCTTAGGGAGTAAGGTCTACCCGCTGTGAGCAGAGCAGATCTAGCTCTAAAACTGCAGGGTCTTTGGGCTGGGCTTTGTGGCTTGTATGCCCAAGAAGAGAATGTGTGTGATCGCTATTCTCCAGATAACAAACAAAAGTAATAATAACAAGGATAATCACCATATAACAGCAGAGTTAGAATGGAATTAATAATTGTTAATATCAGTGCTACAACTAGTCATAAATTTATATAGCTCACTTAGTTTTATAAAAGTCTCGGAGTCAGGATCTCAGTAACTGCACATGTACAAAATACCCATTTACCAAGAGCTGTTGACAGCATTTCAACATGACACAGTACCTCCTGGCGCTATAACTCCTGTGACTCAGTGGAGAGGATTTGGACTTCCCTGTCATTATTAGCTTAATGAGAATACCTTAGGAGTTTTGCTCTCTCCAGGCTAGTTTATAGAGGTATGTTTGGCTATGGTCAGATCTCTGCAAAATAGCTTGTTCAGCTGAGATGGGGTAGCGAAGAAGCCCTCTAACAACGGCGCATTGCTAAAGAAATTGCTTTCTGATATGGAGAACTACTGGTGCAAGAAATAAGGAAAGAGTGATTGAAAATAGCAGGAAAGAATATTTAAAGTGTAACACCTGAAACTGCAAAATACTTGTGTCTACCTCTGCACAGTAGTCTACATCTAAACATTTTTTCTTCTGTGCAGAAGCTATGTTACAAATTTAGTGAAAGTAGTGAATTTTAGGGACAGTTACAGCCTCACTGAACCAGCATTTCTCATACCTTGGTAATGGATTCAGGACAGAAACACAGGCGGCTTCCCATCCCATCCATTCTCATTATCAAGTCTTCCCTCCCTCCTGCAATCAACATATACATACACACTTGCAGAAAAGCATACGTCTCATTACAGTTTCCAAACCAGTTCAGTGGACTGTTAGAGATGCCAGCATGGATTAAGTCTCTGGAGAGAGATTCCCTAATAGCTTTGGAAGCTTTAAAACCTTCATATTTTCTGATACATTTATTAGTACTTGAACAAAGTTATCAGAATGAGATGGTTTGCTCCAACTGATGTCTCTTTGCCAAGCCAGAAATCATCTTCCCAGGCTAAAAAGGTCAGGTATTGATCAGTGAGCTCCGATGAGAGTAACAAACTCACAGCCTATAGTCCTCATCCCATTGCGTGACCAGCATGTACAGACCCCCTCTACAGTCCCCGTGAGCTCAGTAAGACCCATGAAGCAATGTGGGCTTTGTCATGTAGATCAGATTAAAAGCTCAGGGCCCAGTAATAACCTCACTTAAATCAACCATAATATGCTGCGCTGTCTACTATAAAGAGAGCAGAAGAGATAATGGTTTATAGTCTCCACTTTACATACAAATTCAGCTGTACATCTGTCCAATAGTCTCTTAAAGTATTTCCAAAGGGCTTCAGTAAAATACGTTATTCTAATTGTTAATCATCCAAACATCACATTTGAAATGAGAAAAACATTAACAAGTACCTTAAAATACTCATTACAGTGGAAAATGTGTATTTCTGACATGCTTTTGTTTCCAGAAAGTCCCTCATACTTTCGCTTGCCAAATTTCACATTCCATGTCAGTTCCACCATCACTGAGATCGAACGCTCCCTGAGCACAATTCCAATGACACGACATCCCAAGCCCTGCTTACTACCAACTTAAAAATATATGAAGGTTTATAAACAAAGGAAGTTCTAACCTAACCAGTGCCTGTCACACGAAATAGCCAACAGCACGACTTCTGTTGATACACCCTCTTAGGATACATTCATTGGGAACCAGCCTTCCCGTGCAATGAGCCATATCAGCACACTCCCTGCAAACCAAACCACGAGCATAAAGGGGTTAGAAAGCATTTAAGCCTTTAAGCCCCTAGATCTCCCTCTGAAGGTGTCCTGCTCTTCTCTTCTAATTCATTAGAGAATAAATCTGTGATAAGCAAAGTAAATTAGATTCAGTGACATTCTGCTAATTGAGTCATCTTCCTCTGCCTGGCTTGGCTGGGTTTTTAATTACCAGCTAATCTCATCAATATGGTGGATGACTGGCAGTGTGCAGATCACTGTCGTACAACCGCAGCGAATAGAAATAAAAGTTCACGGCTCATTGGGTGACCCAGGTCTCTTTTGTCATACACAGGAATAAATTGGGCAGATCTGCCGGTCATCTACTGACCTCCAAGTATGGAGAACAAGGAGGATAATGGAAGGCAAATAAACAAATAAAACCAGCAGAGCTGCTGGGAAGATCTGCGGCAGTTTCAGGAACGACAGAGCAGGAGGGAAAAGGGCTCTGTAAACCTGTCCTGCATCCTGATGAAGTCCTACTGCAGTGAGGGACTGGAAATGGCATGAATTGTGAAAGGGATAATTTTATGATTGAGATCGTATTCATTTTGCCCTATAGTAGTGAGCAATACTGCAGATTCTCCAAGATGTTGCAGCACTGAGGAGCTCTGTTCTTTGCAATGTGGAAACCTCCCAGGATTTACAAAGGGAAAGCCCATGCCTGGCACACATGTCCAGGAGCACGCATCTGGATAGAGTAAGAGTAAATCAAGACAAAATTGTCCCCTATAAATCTCTTGTATAGTTACACTTACAGCTTAACTACAAAGGTTATTATTTTCAAACTCAAACTAATGCACCTCGACAGAGGCATGACCTGCCATCCTGGGCACTCCTGCTCCAGTTAAAATTGGTTAGACGAGCAGATTTTCAGCATCGCTGAAAACATGATCTGGACATTTTTTCATTGTAGTTTCACAGCAAAACTGATGCTGCTATCAGATTTACACAGGTGGATCCCAGTGTGCAGGGGCCACTGGCTGGCCCAGGGATCCCAGTCCCTTCGCCGAGATCTTAAAGCAGGATCAAGGCTTACATTTGTCTACATCTGTTCCTCTTACATTTATTTTTAGACTTAGGTCTGTGACATAAGAGCCTAGGATCCCTTATTGTCTCAAATAAGAGATTTAAGCCATAGATTTCTAAAACATATTTACAAACTTTAAATCAAACACTTGATTCATAAAGCAAAGAACAAGAATATTTCTCTCATGCTATAATTCTTCCCAAGCCTCACACCTGCGCTGTTGACATCAGCAGAGTTTGATATCAACTTTAGAAGAGGCAACTCGTGATTTTTCATTTTTCTAAGGTATCTTTGAAGCAGACAAAGCCTGAAGCTTAAACTGCTTATCTATTTTTATCTAGCAATAGTAGATTCGTTAGGGTAACAGCCAAAAGCAACCCTTCTTGAGCAGAAGTTCAGTCCTTTTTGTCTCCCTAATGTAACTGTTAGTGGCTCAGTCTCTGGAAATAACCAAATAAATGGCTGCCCTGCATAAATACGTTCTGACTGTATAAAGTATTTATAAATCATCCGTGTCATCTAGGAGCCTGTTCACTTATAACATGCTGTTTCAGTGAACAGCACTGACAGTACGTTCCAAACAAGTCACAAAAAATGAACATGGAAGGGGTGAGAGCACCGTCACGGTAAAGCCATTAAACGTTGGAATTAATGTCTCTATTTTAATCTCAGGAGAAAAAAAAAGAAAGTTTTTCTTTTTTTATAGCACTCACTTAGATATCTTTTAAAATGCTGCCCTTAGAGAGTCTATTTAGGCACATACGTGCTTTCACAGGAGCAAAGAAAGTACTATCACTGTAAGAAATAAAATTATTCCCCATTTTGCTCACCACGAAAGGCAGCAGGGCTGGCACGCAGCCCTGCACAGAGTGGAAATGTAAGAGGAAAACTGTGACAGTGAGGGTCCTGCCTGCAAATGCCATACTCCCCCCAGTTCATGTTTCACAGACCAGTGCGCAAGAATGAAGACTATTCCATTCTGAAAGGCCCCACATGTGTCTCGGATGCGGTGTGAGGCTTAACCTTGCCAGCAATGTCTGATGTTAGCCATGGATGCTGCCCATGCCCCTGCCTGATTCCTTGCTCAGGGGTGCGATGGCAGGGACACTGAAGCGGGGCTGGGACACGACCAACAGGCGATCCATGTGCAACAGCTCTTGGGAGGGGAAGGGAAAGGCAGAGCAACTTCAGCTTTCAACACAGCAGTGACAGCTTTGCGCCCTGCCCAACGATGCCAAAACTCTGCAATGCAAAGCTTCGTGCTTGCATTGCATCTGTCAGAGAGCGCTCAGTCCGTACCTGCCCATTCAGCAAAACTGGTCTTTATATCCTGTCCACAAACAGCTGCTAAAGCATTCCCAACACCCAGCCGGCCGTTCCCTTCACTAACGTAAAAGCGTCCTGAGTGCCTGCATAGGTACCTCTGAATTCCCCCCACTTCTCTTTAGGGCAGAGGTTAAAAATAACTATTTATATAATTATATAAGTGTAGATATTTTTCTTAAAGCACCTAGCTGAGGTCTGCAGACAGAGATGGATTTCCAGCAGCCAGAGAATCGCTGCCTGCATCTATTCTGTCCGAGATGGATTGATAATTACCATCCTTCGATGGGAAACCCAGTGGACGTGGCGACTTCTCACAAGCTGACAACAATGCAATGGGAACAAAAGTTTATTCTACCTGCCCCCCCAAAAACAACCAACGACACAAAAACCCCCAAACATACGCAAATATTTGCTGGGCAGCCAAGTCCCAGAGCCGGTGCTCAGAGCGGGAGGGCTGGAGCTGGTTCTCATGACATGAGGCCATTGGCTTCAGCAGAAAATGACTGCTCCAGGAAAATTCAAGATGAGAAGTCACATTTGGCCATTCCTAGGCACTTGCACAACTCACCATAGGGTATTCAGATACACTCTCAACGTGTTTTACTTCCTACCAAGGGAAGGAGGAAGTGTAACAGCCACCTTCTGGCACGCCTGTGCTATTTTCTTCTCCTGTTCTCCTGTGAAAGCAAGTTGACCTCAGCTGCTTGCTGCAATAAATCTCCCATTTTCTCTTTCCCTCATTCTTCTCTGTTTAAAGTTATTTTTACATTAGACTTAAATACATTATACTCATTTCTCTAGGAGCCCTGACACGTTGTTAAATGACTGTGAATCTATTTTAGTTGCACCTTAATTTATCAACTCTCCTGCCTGAGTCCAGTGTTACTGCCTCTGTTGTAGGATCATGGGAGGTTTGGGTTGATTATCCTCCTAACTCTATTTCATATGCAGAGCCATTATTTCACTCTGCTCCACACTATTACAATAAAACAAAACCCCCTCATTTTTTCATTTTCAGTTCACGTTGGGAGACTACATACCTTATTAGTTTCTTCTAAGTCCTTATGTTCTGTTTGTTGTGTTGTGCAGTTGGAGAATACAGATATATCCTGCCTCTAAGAGCTGCTCTGCAGAACTCGGGGAAGGAGATAATCTGAAGGGAAAGCATTTCTCCTGTTTTTATCAGGTTAACTAGTGAATCTTAGCTCCTGATAGCTCTTTTCCCTCTCACTGCCAGCATGCTGCCCACATCCTTAAAGACAGGTAATTGCCAATCTGCACATTAAAGACACTCCTGTCCACCACTGGGATGTCAGTATCAACTTTTAGCTGCCACTTAATCTCCAAAGAACTTCTAATCCCATAGGGCATTTCAGTTTCTCTTGGTCAACAAAGCTGAAGAGACCAAAGCACCGGCACTGCTGGTCATCACCAGTCCATCAACCAGGACTGGCCACATGCAGCCTCGAAGCTGGTCCCACCCCGTCACCTGGGGGTTTTGACCTCAATAAAAGGGCAGATGCACTTTCTCTAAAGGAAATATCCCTCCCCCCGTTTTGAGAGCTCCATTTGCTTGTTGCTTTTCTTTGCCTCAACCACACAGTTTCACTCAAGCTGTTCTTTGATTCACACCAGAGTTTGCAGCTCCAGTGCAGCCCTGCAGAGTTTAATAAATGGTCTAAAGTGTCCACAAGAGGCTGATTAGTACTTGGTGGCCCCTGAGCAGCCTCATGTCACCCAGTGGTGGGTCATCTCGGCTACGCTGGGATCAGAGCACAAGCAACCACACGCACCGTGCCGCTCCCTGGGCTGGCTGCAAAGCAGAGCCACTCCTGCGTGGCGGAGCAGCTATTGATTTTTCCAACTGTTCTCAGGAGAATTCACAAGAAGAAAATGATTTTCTTTTAAGTTCAAGTGCAGGAGTCTGCCTTGCTAAAGGCTTATCTTCGCATATAAGTTTTACCAATTCAGCTTGAGTTGTATAATTAAAGTCATGCAACCCCCCATAGTGTAGAAAATCCTATAAAAGATGCTTTATATGGAGATAGCTATATGAATTTAAAACACTCTCATATCAGTATAAATGCACCCCCATGAGAGCCTCTACAAATACAGTTACTGTCCAAAAGGATACATCAAGGAATTTTATAACTCTTCAGTGATTTATGTCACTGTATAGCATTGAATAGGGTCTAGTTCAAGCCTTCCAAACACAGGGAACAGATGAATCTTTAAAATCTCAGTAGGTAAAAAAAAAAAAAAAAAAGTAAAAAAATCTATATTTTATATCATATATTTATATTTTATGGGGAGTGCTAATTTAGGCACCACAAAGTTATTTCTCCTTGGATTTCTAGCTCCAGTTCAAACAGGCTTTAGTATTTTCATTACAATTCAGTATGTTTATTTAGCATTAGAGCTGGCTGAACTATTCATTACTGATTTAGCCTACTTATTTATTTTTATTTATTTATGGTAAGTGAATCTTCACTGAATAAATCCTAGTTCTCCTCCCACAATGTTCAGACTGTAACAGCATTCCCTGGAGAGTTTGGGAGGATGATTATTCAGACCCATGGTTTGTTCACATGTATCAATTCCCCATTTATTCTTTGTGGGGTGTGCCTGAATGCCTGAGTGTTTGCAATGCCTCCTAGGAGATCCTGCAAACCCATTTCTGGAAACAAATGTTATTTCCCATTCTGTTGTGCCATAAAAACAATAATTAAAAACAAAAAAAAAAAAGAGAAAGAAAATGCAGTCCTTCCTCTCACACCCTATCTGAGCACTCAGACAAGCGGTGTGACACAAAGTCATGTATTTTCAGTGACAGACAATGAGTAGCTCCCATTCACAGCAAGCCTGGCTAATTCACATGTCACTAATGTACACCTCCATTTGCATACACAAGCTCATTCTGTCCTCGCTTCCTTCAAAGATGTAAAGGGCAGAACATTTTACTGAGATTTTAAGCATCTGAGATGTTGCCTGCTCTTACGATGATTGCCTCCCAATACTTACTAGCAAAGGCATAAATAACTGAACCTTAGTCACCATTACTGAAAGGAAACAAAGACCAGAGAACATCACACACCGCAGCATCCTTGTTTTCTGGAGCTGGCTGTTCACTCTTGCAGAGTTCACTGATTCAATCTGCTGTGGTCTATACAGCATACTGCAATATGTACTTGCATCCATTTTAAAACACACGCTACTAGATGGAGGCTTGCACACACCACTCCACAAGATGTGAAAGGGGCACCCAGGTACAATCTGCCATTCATTCCTCTAACAAATAGTCACCCTGTCCATCGTGCTCATTCTGCATGACGTTGGGACTCTTCTTACTTTTATGCCACATGTCCAGCTCTTGAGGCCCTCCCTTACAGAGCAAGAACGGCCAACTCTGCTGGCCCCAGGAGCTCCCTACAAACCCTTATGCATCCCAGCTTGTGAAGGGTGTACCCCAGAGAACCATGGGGAAACTCTCAAGCTTTCACCTCTGGGAGAAGGAGAGCCCCACAGTGTCCCGATGCTTTGCTGCAGGCACGGCAGTGCTGAACCCACACCTTGGTGCAAGGGGGATCAAGTGGCACTGCCCACAGCAGCCCTTACTGCTTTGCTTCCTCTCAAACCAGCGATTCAGATTTCCTGGCAGCAGTGGCAATTTTTCACTTTTAATTTACCTCTTTCAGCACTAGCTAAACATTCCATTTTTCTCCCCTGCTATAACCAATAAAAACCCACATGAAGACACTTATTATCAGCATCTGACACCAACAGTAGAAATCCAACTCATCTTTTCATTCCTGCCTTAGAAGAAGGGATAGGTTGTTGAGACGTGGCTTTGGGCAGCGGGGCTTTCTCAGCTCTAGGCATGTTCTGTTGAGTCTCTTGTTCCATGGAGACATCCTTAAATTCCCCCTCACTGATTCAGTCCCTGACCTTTCAGTGAACTAACTCCCAGATTTAAAAACACCAAGGACTTGAATATACTCAACACAGTAACAAGCACTTTTCACAGCTGTTACCAGAGCAAAATCTTTTCCAGCTATTTACCCCTACCTCCTTTAGTTTGTATTCCTTCAGCAGACTCCAAAAAAGCCAAGAGTTTTACCCGCTCACCTTCCATCCCGTATGACTCCCTTTTCATTACCACAAATGCCATCTCTGATTACACAATCCCATGTGTTTCAATTTTCAATTTAAAATCAGTAAGTGTCCCTTTTACTTTCAGGTTGCTAGCTCATTCATCTTCTACTGTAACAATATTATTCATCTGACAGATAATCCTGTGCAACTCAGGCTGTCATCACCCACGCGCACCACGCTGGTGCTTGAAAACACTTCTGCTTCCACCCAGCAGGCAGCAGTTTCTGCGGGCTCTGTCTCTGAGCGCAGCAGGACCCTCCGCATCAGCTCCTCTCTGCAGGGTCCCAGAGCTTTGCTGACATCCACCCCATCAGCGTGCCGGGCCGCCCACCCAGCAGGGGAGGTCAAACTGGCAGCTTGTACTCCATGGGAAGCTGATTGTCACAGGTTAACTAGAGATCTTCCAACAGATAATCTCAGGCTGTTTTGTTCCAGGTCCCAGTCTTTCATTGCATACTCCATTACCCCTGCCAAAATTTCCAGCTGGACTCTTCAACCTCAGTCACTCATCAGTTCTGCTGCTGCCCTACGCATCGTCCACGTCCTTCAGTTAAAAATCGTCCTCCGAGATGTGCCATGTTAGGATGACATTCCCGAAACCTCTTCAGTACACCGACCCAGACCACGCTGTTTTACCTGAACACTATTCAAATATGTGAAGTGCATCAGGACTAGCACCCTGAGAAACATCACCCCTGGCCACCCTCCTTTGCAGCTGTGCTTAGCACATACAAATGCAGAGGGAAATACTGTTTAAACCCCTTCCAAACTTCCATCTTTGTTGGAGCCTTTGGCAACTCTGTTTCTCCATTCAGACCACTATCTTCTTTTGCTTTATGGCACCGCACACTTGCTCAAACTTTACTCATGGCCCAATGTATTTGAAAGATCATCTTTACTGCATTTGCCCCTGCCTAACTGAGGTTGCTAATATCCCCTGCGTCTGACACTGCCCCGTGCTACATGTAGCAGTACCATTCCCAATACCGCAGGAGGGATCAGCAGCAGCTTATGACACCTCTTGGTTTTTGGAAGAGCCTCCTACCAGCCCACAGCATCTCTGCCTCGTTCAACAGGGTGTGCAGCAGAATTGCTCTGCTCTCCTAGAGAGAGGCTGTGCAAGCAGTCCTACCTCCATTTGCTGCTCCATACTGCAGCTCTAATTCCTCCCAGGCCTGAAGGGAGCACTCAGCAAACTCTATGGACAAGAGGAAGAGCGTTCAATAGGATTTGGGAAGTGGAACAGTCCTGGAATACAGGAACCATCCCACAGTTCTTATGGAAAAGCCTCACTCTAGGATTTGTCTGAGAGACTAGATCTTTTGTCTTTTTTCCCATCCATGTTCCTTATTAGTTTCCCAGACCGCAGTAAAAGATGAGTCCTTGAATCACATTTTGTCACCTCGTAAGTGGGAAAAACATGTCTCCCTATCATCTTCTGCTAGTGACCTGCCTCCCTTTAAAAACAGCAGCCATTCAGTTACACCATTTACAGCACGTGCCCCCGAGATGGCCACCTTGCGCCTACCCATCACGGGAAGTCCTGCAGAGCAAGCTGCAGACACATCTCAGTCATCTCTAGGAACTCACAGAATGGTCAGGGTTGGAAGGGACCTCTGGAGATCACCCAGTCCAACCCCCCCGCCAGAGCAGGGTCACCTACAGCAGGCTGCACAGGACGGCATCCAGGCAGGTTTGGAATGCCTCCAGAGTGGGAGGCTCCACAACCTCTCTGGGCAGCCTGTGCCAGTGCTCTGCCACCTCAAAGGAGAGAAGTCCCCCCTCGTGTTTAGATGGAACTTCCTATGTTCAAGTTTGTGCCTGTTATCTCTTGTTCTATCACTGGGCGCCACTGAAAAAAGACTGTTCCCATCTACCTGGCACCCTCCCTTTAAGTATTGATAAGATCCCCCTCACTCACTGCATTCATGTTCTGATCGGGGATTAACAGCTCACAAGGAAAAAGATAAAATTGGAAACTGTTGCAATTTGAAACTGTAAAATCAAACCAGACTCGTTTCATTCAGAAAATTACTTTCTTTTCCTGATTGATTTTCCTTTCTCAAAAATAATGGGAAACGGGGCTTGTCATGCTTACAGACGGCACAATTCAACAGGTGACTGACAGTTTCCATCCACAGTAAAAGCCTGTTGGTCTGTGGCAGATACCTTCACTCACTCCCTTTCCATATCGAAAGTTTTTGCCTGCAGGCTGTAGCGTGAAGGGAGAGCTGTGAGTCATCTCCAGAAGACTTTCAAGAAACAGTTGATCATCTTGAACTGAGAGTGACGGCTGTGGGGTCAGCCCTCCCTTCTGACCACAGCGTGGCTGGGAAGCTGCGACTCACCGCAAAGTCAGGAGGGTTCAGTCCACGACTTTCCTTTCTGTAGGAAATGATTCAGTGCAAGATTCCTGTTCTTTTTTGTATACTTTTAAAAAGCATCTCTTTTAACATAGGCTTTATAGTGATGTTTCTGGTCCTCTTCACCCCACAGAGGTTTCAGATCACTGATGTTCAGGGTTAAGCACCGAGCAAAGCAATCCCAGTCACCAAAGAGCAGCGTGAGGACGTGCTTTGCCAGTGAACAGCAACGTTCAGAAAGGCTCTCGTGGCTTTCAAGAGCCACTCAGCATTTCCCTGCTTCAGCCTCCCTTTTCTGCCCATGGGGCCCAGGGATGGGCACTGGGGATTTAGAGAAGGGAAAGGCTGAGTGTTCTTTTCATTTCCATCAGGTATCTTCACACAGCTCTCACTGGTCCTGTGCATGTTTTCTGTGACCTTTTCATCAGTGCCGCAATTAAAAAAAAAAAAAATAATTAAAATTAAATAAACCAAACACCTTTGTACTGTCTGCCTATCCAACATGACTACCCAAGGCTTTCTGTCCTAAGGACACCACATCAAGAACAGCAACATTCTGGTCTGGCAACTGGCTCTGGCGCAATTCTCACTTTGCCTCCTGCTCCATCCACATAGGGCCTCCCTTCTCCAAAAGCACAAGAAACCTCTGAGATATTCTTGCTTTCCTTGATTCCCTGTCAGAAAATAGCCTTGAACCTTCTTCTGTGACAACAAATGGAGACCTATGTCTGCTAGGAAGTTAAACAACACACAGTCTGCATAACTTAATAGACACAAGGTTAACGAAGGACCCCAAGATGAGCAATTTTACTAGGAAAAGCATGATACTTCTTGCATATAGTTTTTTCCTGAGAAAAAAAAAGGGGAAAAGAAACGAAAAACATTGCCTTGGTGTAACTTCAGATTGCATCTGGCAGATGTAACTTTGGTATAAAGCTGGATCCAGCTTTATCTAAAATACAAAGCTATTAAGATTCATGCAAATGTTTGCATCCTTGTAAGACAGTGTTAAAACTCGGGAGCAAATCTGCACCGTCCCCAACCTCTGGACTCCTCAGTACCAAGGCCTCTTTTCGATTTTTCGTTTCCATCTGTAACTTGGGAAGGATGAAAGTTCCCCTGGCTGTACGCAGTGGCCAGCCGCCAGGTCACAGTTGGGCCTTTGTTTGCAGCGGGGGACGCCGGAGGGACTCTGCAAAAGGCCTGAAGTCTTGAATAATGCAGAAAGCGAGAAATGCTTTAAACAAAAATAGTTTCTGACTAAGCCTTCTCATGGAGCCTGGAGCACAAACCTGCCAGCCTCAATCTGCGTCTGAGACCCCTCGCAGCAGTCCCAGTGTCCCGGGTGCTTCCTGCGGGCTTGATCCGGAAAATCACCCAGCAGAAAACAGCAGCCTTTGATATCTCTCTCCCTACCTCAATATCCCCCACCCCAGCGTACAAAGAAGCTTTTATTTGCTAATGAAAGGCAGGAAGCAGACTTAAATTAATCAAGTGAAGTCTCTCTCCATTTCATATAAAGAAACTAACTCCAGTTAAACGGAGGTTTTGCCATACTTCTCATTTTGAGACCCAACAACTGTACAACTGAAGTGCATGCAAATGAGTGTCATTATCACTTCATTCTGTGGAACAGTTGTAATCCCAATCCTATGAGCCTCACAACAGGAACCCTCACAGAGGAGAGCAGTGCGTATCCACCTCATGAGACAGCAATGGCATTGGGTAGTTACAATTAATGAATTGGCAGCAGGGTGGGGTGGGTTTTGGTATTGCTAAATCAAAATCCTGTTCGATTTGTTCTGACCTGGAGACATTCCCAAGTATTTCCTTCACTCCAGATCAAGCTCAAAGGGATTTATGTCACTTTTGGATACCGTACCTTTTATTTTTTCTCACTAAATAATTTGTTTCCAAATTGTTTGCAATCCCAGCCTGGGAACTACTTTGAAGGACAACTGTAGTGAACTACTTACAGACTACCAGATGCACCGAGTCATGTTAGGGATCTGCATTCTTTTGTTTGGTTGGTTTAAAGACTTACGGGGTTTTTTTCCTGTATTTATTACATATACTTACATATCCGTCTTCCCCTAAAGGAAAACAAAATCTCAGAGTAACTTTCTTCATGTGTATGACCCTGGCATCTCTAACATCAAGAATTACTTTCTTACATCTATTTTCCCTTCAGGCTTCTTCTAGTTCTTCTGTGCATACTGGACTGATAACCCTAAATACAATACCAGTCTTGAGACTTCCGTGAAAGTGGTTATTCTGGGCACATTATTGAGATGGTTATTGAAAGAGATGATGGTTTGCGATTAAATGAAATGTTAACATACTCATGATACTTGGCTTCAATTGCCAGCTCTGTCTGGCTTCTGAACAGACTGATACTTTCAAAGCCGTTGTTCAAGCTGTTTTCTTTCTTGCAGAAGCAGTAGATACTGGCAATGTCAATACAGTGCCTGTAGCAAGAAACTTCTCAGACAGCAATGTACATCAATTCAAATAATCCTAAATGGAAGGCTTAGGAGGATTTGGGCTTTAAACAGCTTTAAACTGCTACTGCTCCCCTTAGCATCTTTTAGTTGGGAGGAAGGTCAACCTCTTTATTGTTTTGGTGGTCATTGGGAAGTGTCATTTTGAGGTTTACAAAACGCACAGGCCAAGGGAGCTGCAGCAAAGGAGGTCTGGGTATCCCAGCTACCAGGGAGATCTGATAAATGAGGACAATTCTGATTAGCACCATAACCAAAATGCAGACCACCACCGCCTCCTTTTTATCTGCTACCCATACCATCACCTTAAAGCACCACTGAGAGGACCGTGCTTGACTGCACAACACCTACACTACTAGGAGACCTCCCACTCCTTGCAACAAAGAAAATACATCCCTGTTTTGGTTTGCACATTTTGTCCTCGGTGTCTCTCTCATCCTTTTTACTGTTGTACCACTGTTAAAGTGTGTTTGCTCACACCCACGGCTCCTTCAGGGAGCTGGTGTGACCCTGGCGAGGCCCAGCTGGTGCGTCAGTCCTGCCTTACTGAACGCTCGAGTCAAGAAAACAGAGTCCCAGGACTGTGCTCAGTAACTCCTGCTGACAGACACTCACAGAGGTTCACACCTTGCTCTTAGGGAGGCCACCATAAGCCATCATTTCTTCACGCTGGAAAGACTCCAGTGCAGGGCAGAGAGCTGATGGGAAAGAGCAAAATCCATCCCTGGAAAATTCTCAGGCTTCAAAATTTGCCTGCGACTTGAAACATGAAAGATACTGGTGAAATGACAGTCAAGGAGATGAAAATGTTTTGACAAGGTCAAATGTATTTTGGGGAACTTTAATCCATTCCTGTTGACTTTTATCTGACAGACGGGGTGAACTCTAAAAGATCAGTAATATTGTAGTCTAAAGTTCACCAACCCATCCCTGCTCTGTATGCAGGACTCAGCTGCCTGTCCTGCAACCCCTCCCCAAACCTCCAGCCAAGTGATGGAAACACCTAACTGGCCAATTCCCAACTCTTGGTGGCTGTACGGCAGACACGTCTGATTACATGATGGAAAAAAAAGGCTTGTTTACAGCTCTCAGATACTCAAGGATGAGCAGCCTAGACTACTCCAGCAAAAAATAAATTTCTGCACACTTCACTTGACTCCAGCATTCTGCAGCAGGTGACCTAATCCGGGCAAGAATTAACCCGAGGAAGTCTTTGGTTTTGTGTTTCATGGGCTGAATTAGATGAGTAGAGTAGTGCCACTTTCAGGAACATGCAAGCTTTGGCTTTCCATAGGCTCATATAAGAAGTGGGTGACCTGGGGAACTCCAACACAATTACAAAAGCCAGGATGGTAGTATTTCACTAAAGCTCCTGCTCATTCGCTTCAGGTAATCTAACACAGGGCAAAAATATCACAAAATACCCAGAAAGAGACATTTTTCAAAATTTCAGGTGATATCTGGTGTCCAACACATGAGTTAGTAGCTGCCTCAGACCATGACACATAGCCATGAGGCTCTTGAAGTGTCCAAGACACACAGCACTATAAGGTAACAGAGGTTAACATTCTGCAGAGGAGGGAGACAGTGTTTGATAAACACCGGCTCTAACAGACAATCCCATCACAACCGGGCCTTAGAGGTTTGTTTTGAAATGAGACTCAGAGCCACAACATAAAGAAAACACAACCTCTGAGTAATAGCACTTTGCAAGATGATAGGAAGAAAAATTGCTTTATTAACAAATAAAGAAACAGCAGCCTCAGCCAGATGTTATTTAGGAGACTTGACCTGACAATTGATACATTGATACCTAGTTATTGCCAAAGCAGGAGAACTCAATAAGATGTATCTCTCTTGCATACAAAATAAATCAAATAATTCCCGCAGTGACACCATGAATACAGCTTTGCATACAAGTAGCAAAGGCAGAAGGCTCAGGAAAGATGGGAGCACAGCAGCAGACCATACTGCCCAGTGTGAACAAACATTAAAACAAAGCATATGGGAACTGATGAAGAATAAGTAGCAAGGAAGACAGTTAAGTGGACTTTTTTGGCATTAAGGAGTAACACAGAGTGTCGCTGAGACAGGAAGGACAAATGAATGATGTGGTAATATAAAAAGGAAATCCATGTCCTTAGGTTGATGATATGCTTATTCGTGTGGGATGACCCCAATGAATATTGCTAATGAGCCAGCACCATCACAGTGTTAATTAATTTAGGATCTAACAATAAAGGAACATAATCAGATCATAAATCCGACATATTAGAGCAGTCAGATGGTGAAAACAACAAAACAAATCTACTCAAGAGAATTTCAGCATTCTGTAATATAGGGATGCCACAAAAAGATCAGATTAAATGTGTTTTCAGCTGAGAGGCAGAAATGTACTCTTTTAGGAGATTACCACATGTTGCTTTGGTGAACTGATGATAGCTAGAAAGACCTTCAGGGTATGAGCATAGCTCCTATACTGTATTTCTGAGTACTCCAGTATTTCAGTGTCATTCTATTACCCTCCCGACTAGCAACACGGTTAGTGCCAGGGTACAGATGCAGTAAAAAAAAAAAAAGCGAGGCCAGAGTTAAAAACTGATCAGAAGTACCTTCTGCCAATCCAACTGCTCAAACCACCGCCACATCAAAAAACAACCCAACCTCCCTCACCCAGCAGCTCAGTTTTAGGGAAGTGGATTAAGCAAACCAAAGACTTGTGATGATGCCCTAGATTCACCTAATATAAATTATTGTGGCTCCACCAACCACAGTAAGACTCTGGCTCTCCATTGAGATAACAAGGTGCATACTGCTTATCTGCCATTAGACATATGGCAATAGTAGACATGAGAAGGACTCATCCAGACTGCATGAATATCTTGTGTAATGAGAAGAAAATGGGGTGCCAAGGACATGAAGACAATGGGAACCAACACAGTAACATTTGCACAGAGCCAGAACCCAAAGCACTATCAAACAACGGATGGGCTATCTGAAGCACACAATTTCTCCCAGTAATCCTGAGGCTCATAAAAGCAAAGTAAGGATGGCCTGGGAAAGAGCTATCATAGAAAGATAAGGAATACCAGAAATTCATCTTTTTCTGCCAAAACATATAAACTGAATGCTCAATTCTAAGCTAAAGCCTATTCAGCCCATGTGTTGCACTGCTCAGTGATTTGGCCATATACGTGTATTTATGGAATATTACCACGGATGGATGTCTGTGCGTATCTGACAAAGCTGCAGTCACTCGAAAACATTGTTACAAGAGCATCATACACAGATTTTCTGACACCCTGCCTGCCAGAATGTCTGCACATTATGGATATCCCATTTTCAATTTACAGAGAAAACAGTTCAACAAAACAGAGCAGAGAGAGAGGAGCAAAGATCACTGCAACAGTCCCTTCATGGCAAGGGGAAGCCAGTGGGGAATGACTGTGACAGGTTCTCATCCGACTATGATTTACACTTCACTTTAATAGAAAAGGATAGTTGTATCTGCAGTCCTTCAAACCTCTCTCCTCTCTCAAATCTCTAGGAACATTTATACATATTCTCTACCCTTCTCTTTTGAGTAACTGGAGAAGAAGCTTGAAGGATATTTCTCCCCTTGCAGCATCCACCACTGTAGCCACAGAAAAACCTACAGCTGAGTATTTGTCTGGAGCTAGAAGTACTTCAGGTTCCAAGCTGGTATCTTAGTAATATTCATGGCATGGTCCATCATGCCTTTCTGGCTGAAGACATCTAAAGCATTTTGTATAACCCTAGCACTACAGAAGTGCAGTTTCCTCCAGGACAGAAGGCAGCAAACAACCAGATCAAAGACAGCCACACTGTGCTGCACCCTGTACAGGAGCATGTACATGCCGGCTGGGAACACCTGTGGGAAAGTCCCTCATCTTATGCAATGAGAACTTAATCATCCCTTATAGAGCAGTGCACAGGGCACGTTTCAATAGCTCCATGGAATACTAATGTCAGGAAAGATCTCTACTTGTTGAAAAGCGCTGATACCAGCTCTTTAGATTTTGGTCTGCAGAGAGTAACAATGAGATCTTTTACAAATACTCAGTCAAAAATATGCAGAAAAAAAGGTGCAAGAAACCACTCCTAGATGGCATCTCACCCGTATTCTACAGCTCAGGAGATATATATTCATTTTCATATAAAACAGAATACTTGAGAAGACTAAAATTGCTTGGGGGAGAATTGGGTGTCTTCATCTCCCCTACTGTTGTATGTCTGAGCTGCTTGCTTCAGGCTCCTTTTAGGTGCAATGCAGAAAAAAAAAAACAGCTTTGCCTGTGGCAGAGGGAGGCTGATGGGCATTCATCTGGTGGGGACCTTCACTGACCTCAGGGAAGTGCAGCTCCCCCAACTTACTGCTGTTGCACTACACCACCCACCCGGCCCCTCCACCCCATAGCCATGTAGTCAGGTGCTACCTCACACTGAGTTTTAGTAACCTGGGCCAAACATCTGGCCCGAATCTGTATCTCCTAGGAAAGGAGGAAATACCAGTTCTCGCACAAGGTGCTGCAGCTAAACGGCCTAAAATCTCAACTACCACATCAGAACTTAGAAGGCAAGAGACTTGGGAAACAGTGAAATGCTCTGAGCCAGCAATACAGTTTATAGGACCTGAACTACAAAAATTAGATTCAAAAATGGCAAGTTGCAAAACTTAAGCAAAGGTCCAGATTCATTGCTCTGTATTGAATGGTACCACCAAAGAGCCGGCAAGAAGACACAAGGAGAGATGCACCTATTAAATGCATAGCGAGGAGGGCTGGGGTTGAAGGACTGCGGCAGAGAGGGAAGGGTGAAGTGAACCACTGCTGAGCAGCAACACAGTGAAGAAACAGCCGGAGGGATGGAGCTGCCTCTCAGGGCTGGGCTGTAGCACTGCCAGGCAGCTTACAGCCGAGGGAAATGCTGTACCTGCAGTACCTGTGCTTTCTTTGTTTGGCTGACATACAGGAAGCTGTAGAAACTGCTCAAGGCTACGTCTGTAAATCACCGGCTTTGTGAAAGCATGAGAGAAGAACTAAAAAGGGAAATTTCTAATAAAAGTAAGTTTTGTCAGAGCTTTTGGCAAATCTTGGAATTAGCATATAAAGCATAAAACGTCAAGAGAGGAAACAAAACCCGTCCTTAAACAGTCACCCCTCACAGCTAAAAAAAAAAAGATGTATGTTTAGGCTTCTCTTGAACATACCATGTCTAGTTTATTCAGAAAAACTGAGTTTAGGTTCTCCTTGATTTTATTCTCACTCAAGGACACTGTCAGCTGGCAGACTCTTCATACCTACAAAGCTCAAACAGCCCCTGCAGCTTCCCCATAGCACCTCCCACCTTGCTACATTTGGCAGCCGCACCATGTCAGTCCTCCACATCGCTGATGGGACTGTACAAATCCAGTTACAGGCAACTGTAAATACAATTACTACCATTATCCACTAGGGTATGGGCTGACATCTTGAAATACTCTATCACATCTTAAAACCATATAGAGCTATGGTGACAAATGGCCCCTCTCCACCCTCTCCAAGGGCTCCTTCTGCTTTTCCAGGACGCTGTCAGCCCTACAGACTCCGCAAAGCCTCCTGTAACCCTTCAGCTGTGGAATAGAAGTGTTCAGATTTAACAACAGCAAAATATCTGCTGGAAACTTTAGTACTGGAGCTGGCAAGTGTTCCTGCACTCAGAGGCCACTTGAACTTGGAGGACATCGACAATATTTCCCCATATAACCTCTGTAGTCTTCTGTTTCTGTTGCCAAAGAGATAAGGATTTAATTTTAGTTGTTGAAATGCTATTACCTCTCCCAAAACACCAATTAATAATTTCCCTTTTTATTCTTGCAGAAATCCTAGAGACACTGAAGATACTTTCCTTCTACCAGCTTCCTTCGTGGGTTTGTTTGGGTTTTTTCCTCCCTTCCAAGTAAAAAGCTTTTATTTAATACTTCTATATCTACATCATATGAAACTTCCATTTACTCGGCTCAAAGCTCTGACCTTCTGTCACTAAAAATGACCAGAGTATAGGGTACGGTGAAGCAGCCTGTAGAGACCCTGTGTGATGGAAGAGGGTCCCACTTCACTCTACTGCCCTCTCTGAGGGTCCTTCCACCTTCCTGACCTTAGGACAGCTGCAGAGTTGCAGGTCAGCAGGTCTGAACCCCGGGCAGAAGAAACAAGCCCCAGAGTCTTTTCCCACCCTGATTTTCAAGTAAGGTGTTTTTAATAATCTTTCTTAGCACACAAGTAATTCAGGGCAGGACCAGAAGAAACCAGTTGCTCTGAGTATGGATATAAAATATCAAGTTCATTAAATCTTCTGTTCCAATTAGAAGTACAAATATTTGGTGTGAAAGGAGTATTTTATCTCCTACCCTCAAGGAAGGCAGGCTGTAAATAACACTGCTGTTGACCAAGAGAAGCCTAGCAGCTTTCAGACAGCTGATTTTAAAAGTGCAAATCTGGGACCGTGTAGTTCAGGAGCCTTCTTTTAAGGCACAACAAAGGAAGTTTCCTTTGTCGGTATACACGGCTGTCACAGAAGGCGTTGCTACTTCACCGCAGAGCTCTGATACAACAGGAAGATGAAGATCAACCAGCACAGCAGTGCTCTGAAATCTAAGGAAACAGATCTTCAAAGAGACACGCGTTCACCCGAATGTTTGAAAAGGAGAGCTTGAGAAATAACCCTAAAAATCATGTCACCAATTCTTCTCCTTGCACAGCCACCAAAGACATGGATGTCACTTTATTTCCACTCTAAAAAGCTCAGTCAAAACCTGTACTTCAATTGTGAAAACAAAAAAAGTACAGTCCTGTATTTACTGCAAGAAAAAATTTAGATAGGCCTGGTTAAGTGTTAGACATGGGCATTGCTGTGGGATTATGAGCCTCTGTGAACCCGGAGCTTAATTTAAACAAGTAGAAGTGGTGGAAGGACTGGATACAGCAGAAATTTACAGAATACTGCTGCACATCTTGTTACTTGGAGATCTTTTTTCCCAAAGAGTCACTAAGCACTGGAAATGCAGAGTCAGGCAGTGAGCACAGACAACACAGGTGAGGACCAAGTGTGAAGCCTGCTTAGCACCATCACTTCTTTTGGTTAAGACTCCAGTAAAAGGGTTGTCCTGGACAACATGAAAAACCCATAGTTTTTTTTAATAGTCACACAGGATAAAGCTGTATTTTTCTTCAATCACACAGCTAATCATTGGAGGAGCAGGAAGATCAGCATCCCTCCCAGTTAAGATGCATGTCAACATTGCTGTGCTCCTAGTTTCGGCAGGTGATGCGGTGAAGGATGCATCTGGCTTCAGTCCAGCCGTTAAACCAGACTTTCTTTTTAAACATATCACCTGTTTTGGCCCCTCTTCTCCAGCAAAAAGCATCATGTGCATAGTAATGCAGAATATAAATCATGGCTATTCATTCTTGTCTTCTGATTTATGTAGCGTGTTGAACAAAAGATGTACACCTGTGCCAGATTAGAGCTTTTCTTATTAAGCAGCACTTTCAGCCCTGTGCAGTGCCCCTTTCCCAGAGGCACGTTTTCTCTGTCACCTCTGCCACTTCAGGTCGAGGTCTCCCTGAGCTGAGCCGTGCACACATGCATGCACAGTCACTCAGCAGCCACGAGTAGGGAACACCTTAAAATACAGCTTACCATGCAGCAAACTGGCAGCAATACAGTATTTAAAGTATATACAATGTACAGATGGAGAAGATGAGAACGGTCCATCTAGATCCACCATAGAGTGTAAGCTGTCAGAGCAGCTCAATTTCTCCATCTGAAAAAAAGCCAGAATAAACCCTGTGTGCACCACAGGCTGCCTCAGTGCCCTGAGAAAGGAAGATATATAATCACATCCTTGCAGAGATCACACCTGAAGTCACAGAAGAGACGTATAACCCGAGTCTTCCCCACTGAAGTTTTGCCATGAACAGGAATACAACTGCAGCTGCCCACTGGTAGTGAGCACCCTACGTTCCTCCTCTTGATAACACCCAGGGCACACATGGCAGTGTACGAATAGCCACCAGCCAGACTCATGCTGACACTAATTTACCTTCACACGTCGGCCTCCCCGATTGCGCATTATTAGGCATATGGCCTTATTAAGTGGTGAAGTAATCTCTTTTTACTCCTCTTTCAGAAATTATTAGATACTGTTATAAGTTGCAAAAGTATCGCTTTTTTTTTTTTTCTACAGTGAACTGAAGCAGATCATGAGGAGTCAGTTGTACTCAGTTGCTCCATAGTTAAGACTGTAGTTGATAAATAAACCAGATTTGTCTCTATACCGGATTAATTTGTAGTTATTCATGAATCTTGCTTTCATTTCCTGAGAACAAAACAAATGCAAACTTCCTGAAGCATTATGACAACCTGTTTAAAAACAAACTTAATAGCGTGGTGTATTGCAGATCAGGCATTTTTTACTATAAAGGCTCAAAGATGCGATATATTGCCAAAAGGACACAAGTACAGGGTGAGAGGGCACCAACTTAATCTCACATTTGCTAATACGTGTCTCCAAAGCCAATTTTAATGTGGAATTCCCTAGCTTCTTAGGCTGAGGATTATAAACCATTTCTGTGAATTTTGCAGAACGTTTTTCAGTTGCTTCAGTGGAAGATTTGACTAATGACACCAGAATGGCAATACTTCATAGTGGAAGACTGCAACCAAGGTGTTTCCCAGGAAGCACATTTGGGGAGAACCAGCCCAGCAGGGAGGTCTATATTATACAAAAACAAAGCCAAAACCAAACAGGGATGCCTGTAAAAGCAACAGGAGAGAACAACCAGGAGAAGAGTTACAGCAGTTGGTTGGGTTTTTTCCATCTCACATTTTCTGTTTAGATCAATTTTTTCCTCCTGAAAAACCCTGGGAGGAAATTTTGTCCAGTCTTTCATATGAAAGTTATCCAGAGGGCTGATACAATCCTGAGCTTACTTTATTTAATCAAATACACATTTTAGAAAGTCATCTGGATCCTTTTTCAAAACAACTATTTGCAGTGCCTGAGTATTAGAACATTATGCATTCATATGCTGAACGCATACAGACAACACTTAATACAAAGTTTCTTTGCATAATACAAAGCAGTTCTGCTGTCTTTAATGAATATTTTAGCACTGACTGAGGTAAACAAAACCATCTTCTGAAGGACAACAGATTTCACCCTTTGTAAAAAATGTCCATTCAGTGCAAAACTGCACCCGAACTAAGGTGCATTTTCATTTCAGGGTTTGGTTGGGGGGGGGGTTAAGGCCAAAGGTGTTAAATGTTTTTCTGGGCCTAAAGTTCAGGAGGCTGAGCAAGGGCTGTGAGTCTGGTGGGCTTCCTGGGGCAGGGCTGATCATCGCTGTTTCTAGAGCATCACAACTGGGTTTTGGTCCATAGCAAGGGTCTTAATGATGTGCTGTTCCCAGTGACTACAAAGACAAGGTTTATGGGACTTGGTTTGTCCTCTTATTTACTCAGGGAAGACTCATTGGCCCCAGTGTGTATCATCTGATGCACCTATTCCTCTCGTTTCCACAAGCTTTAAACCAACACTCTGGTTAAAGTGCATAATGCCCCTTTCCCTGCTCTTTGGAGAGGGGAAGGCAGGCAAATGCATTAACCACCCGGAAAGCAAAGTGACAGAATTTGTTACGACATGGTTCTTAGCAAAAGAATTTGTACATGGCATAAAAAACAAATCTTCTATCAGTAATGAGTATACATGCAGCTACCTTGTAAATCACAACACTGGGGAGGAAGCGACGAGTGCAGCACAAACACTGGATTTCTAGAAAGAAACTCTAAATGTACCTCCAGGAGGAATTATATTAAATAATAAAGGGAAGCATTGCAAGATGTCAAAAAGAGGCCAATGCTGAAGTTGTTCTTGCAGCTGGCTATAATTATATAATACTAGTACCGTGTTCAATATCATTACACTGGAATGAAAAGCTCAGGACCCCCCCAGAGCCTGCAAAGGGTTCAGGGTGCTGGGAAAGGGGGACTCCAGTGCAGCCCCCCTCCACAGCACAGCAGCAAGCATCACCCCTCTGGAGAACGAGCCCCTGCCGGTGCACAGCTTCTGTCTTACTGCTGTCAGAGGACCTTTCGTCTCGGTTTTGCTTACTGCCCAACAGCCACCTTTGCTCTGTTACTGTGTTTGGCTCTATAGACTCTGACTGCACGGCAGTGTTAGATACCCCACAGATCTCCCTGGGCACAGTGAGCCCTTTGTCCCTTCCCCAGCGCCAGCCCCACTACCAGCTACAAAGCCAAAGCCTCCAGAAAGGCGAGATACCTTCTCTTCCCCACCTCCACCCCTTTTCTAAATACTCCGAGTTTCTAAAAATTCAATTTTTCCATCACTTGGTTCTATTGCTTTATTTGGTAGCACCAAAAGATGGTGGTTAGAGATTGCTGAGCCTTTCCCTTCTTAAAAGCAAGGGCCCCATGCTGAGCAGTCCACATGGAGGTGGCTGCTCTGAGGGGCGAGGTTAAATCCTACCACATTCATGGCTGTCCATACCTTACAGCTTCTCCACGGCTGAAGATTGGTCAGGATCTGGCCTTGGGAAAGATGTCCAACTGAATTTGCAAGATACATTAAAATCTTGACTTTAGGGCACTCATTAGGACAAGGATCCCCCACAACCGTTGGACCTGGCCAGTGCTTTCCACACTAGGGAGATGTTGACAATGGAAAAAAGATATTCTCATTCAGAATTAAAACAAAACGTGTTCTGAATGTTGGGGTTAATATCAGACCCTGGGAACCATTTATTTCACAGTTTTGAAATTCAGCATATGTCAATTTGAAATTCAGTACTGAATATTTATATTATTTTCACATCTCCTGATAAGCTAATTGTACAGATACAGCACACACCACAGACTACTGTGAGCAAGTCATAGCATGAAGTCACATGAGATGAAATACAGCTGTTCAGAGTCAAGCTGTCTGATCACAGTGCAGATAGACACTTTCACTGTAGTCTTTCACAAAAGATGCTTTAGCTCAGGAGAATCTGCCTATAAATTATTTTTAAAACCGAGATAGAAATTACTTAATTAGTGTGATGGCATGCATATGAAGAAAAACAAAAATGACAACTTCAGTGCAATGTACTCTATTTGCTTTCTTTCGCTGACAGAAGAAGAGGTTACACACTATTATGCGTGCATTTCTGAGCTGAAAAATACATAACCTAAGTCCATTCTTGGACATGACACCTACCCAGGGGGCTGGGAAGCAGCCAACATATTTCTTATGTTTTCTGCAGGTGAGGGAGAGTTAGCTTTTCATTTAAAATTATAAACAAGACATATCTTATTATCAAGTTAAAGTTACAGAGTTTGGCCACTTTTGTATTGAGTTCAATACCTTAGAAACCTCGTGGCTAAAGATCATGACCGCAGCAGGAAGCTAATCCAAAAGAGATTCAGACCACACGCTGGCTTTCAGGTATCACTTTCAGCAGAAGAGCAACAAAGTAGGACTTCTCATCACGCCAGGACTCACCCTCTCTTGGCAGCAGTGTAATTCATAGATGGGCAAAGCAGGTTTGCTTCATTTCACAAGGTGGGGTCAAACCTCCGAGGGGCTTCTGCTACACCACATCAGCCAATGGATAAGCAAAGAGCCTGGAGAAGAAAGAGCTAAAAGGTTCATAGGGTGAAGTAGCATTTACGCTGATCTTTCTAAAGCACATACCTTTTTCATATAAGGTGAAAAGGGTTTTTTTTGTACGCGTGTTTCTCCTAGTCAAATCATTCTAGTCACCAATAGTCAGTTTTCTACTCTATATGGTTCATTTATAGTGAAATTAATGAACCATTTGCACAGCACTTCCCTGCTTTCCTAAGCTCATACAGTACATTGTCATTAGTGAACTGTCCACTCAGCTTTTCTAAGGCTCTGTCTGAACACCCTTGTAAGCAAAAAAGTGTGGCTGGACATCCTCCGGCATCTTCATGCATTCTAATAAGCAATATATTATCAGGTTTTACTGGCTCTGTGTGTATGTCATCAGAAACGGCACCTTGTGCCATATGGAAATTCACCTTGGGGCTGAAACATGGGCAGCATGTTTTGTTTGGATGAGCCGTCCCTGCAGTAACTGGTAAGATAAAGATATTATTATATATATGAGCTTGTTCTAATGAACTTGTTTGTCAAAGAGTAACTGTTTTATTGGCTGTTATATGTATTGCTAACCCTTTAATTGATGTTTTTGGACTGTTGTAGACTGCTACTAAGGGTAAAACTTAGTTTTAAAGAATTTTAATATTATAATCATGGGAAAGATTGGCATGTTACAAGATGAGAAAAATTGCATAGATGCAGGTGCTGATTCCGCTGGGGTCTGGTTTCAGCGGCAAACATTCAGTATCTGTTCATCCTGGACCAAAATTTAGTATTTTCAGTGCATTCAACTGCCTAGTACATACTTCTAGTGTTTACAGTAAACAACACAAGAAAATTGCCAAAAAAAAAAAAAATATGAGAGCGTCTTTAAGCAAATTTCAGAAAGGCAAGACTTGCTCCATAACTTTTTCTCTCAGTCATACAAAGCTGTGGCTTAAAGGTAAGAAATAGAAGTAAACTTTGTGCCCATCTACACTTGGGCATTCAGTCCTACCCTAATTTTCTGTCAGATGTCCCAGACTTTCAGCTCACTAAGCTGGGACTTACTTGTTCCCTTCCCTACATGCATATAACAGTCAGGGTTTTTGAAGACCTCCCAGGCCAGGAGTTTCACAGCTGCCTAGGAAGTTCAGTTGATCACTTTTGACTAAGGCTGACATTAATATGCAATCCCAGATACCTCTTCTGGTATCTCCACCCTATTCAGAAGACACTTTTTGACCTATGGACGCGTACAGAAGAAAGTAATACCTGCACTCACTTATTCCACTTGAAGCTTATAAAAATTGGTGTCAGGTGAGCTTTCACATATTGTGATTGTTCTCCATAAAATAAGAGAGCATCAAGACTGCCACACTTAAACTATGACAAAAGATAACTCGCTTAGCACATCCAGCCTCTGGTACCTTTTTAGCAGGCACACTGAACAAGGGATACCCGTCAGTAGGACAGGGCTCTAATCTGATCCAACCAGCACATGTTCTTTAGTATGTCTACAGTCACTTTATAGCGGTGAGATATTGCTACAAGATTTTCTCAGGGTGAGGTACTCTCCTTCTCTTTGGCATCTAAAGAGGAGAGGGGATGCAATCATGGCTATTTCTCCCATCAAAAAGGAAGCGTTCAGCTTACATGGTAGTAAGAGAACAGTTTTCAGTCTCAGTTAACCTTTACAGCAGTAACACTAATTTGCAGTCTGTTTGCACTGAATGCTAAAGCTTCTCTGTTTCCTGCTCTGAATTTCATTCTGTGTCAATTAGTGCTATGAAGTCAGTCTAATAATGATGTATGGTTAACACGGGGTTTGCATCTGAAAGCTAACAGGAATGCACAGAGGACGGTTAATTGCAATGGCGCCATCCGTGAACTATTCAATGCTTTGTTGAAGTTAAAGGGTCTAGAAACACAGTATAAAAATATGTTTCAATGCGAGTGTTGATAACGTTTAGGGGGAAGTTCCCAGCAACTTTGTTGAAAATAAACAAAAAGATCCAGCAGCTTTAAACTGACTCATGAAGGTAAAAGGACATAGAACTGTCCAAGCCATTTCCATATCTGCTTTACTAAAGAATGGTGTGCAGGAAAATCTCAACCAATAATCTCCAAGACTGCTACTATGCTTATTCACATTAACATGCTGAAAATAGCACACAGACAAGCACAAAGCAATGCCTGCCAAGTCCCCTGGATTTTTCTGTATTACAACCATAAGCTCCTGCCAGACGATGACAAGAAACCCTAATGAGAGATCCTGTCAAACCCAGGATGAACAGATCTTTGGCCACATGAGGTGCTACAACGGCACTGGGAGGCAGGGCAGTGAGTTACCCTCTCCCAGCGCAAGGGGTGCCTGGAAACTTTGGACCAGATACAGCACAGCTCACTTCAGTCACCAGCAGAGCAAAGCCCATCTGGAAGAATAATGGTTGTTTCACATAAACATGAACAAGAAGAGTGGCTCACTCTGGGTGGGCAATGTGTTCCTGAGCCACTACCAGCTCACAGTGGTGAGAAGACTTGTGGGAACCACCTTTGTCCCATCCTGGCATCACTACTGCTGGTCAAATGCTGCAGCCAGTCCCAGACTGACCAGCAGAAGATCAGCTGGTCCTGGTGAGTTCTGCTGACCCTGGGATCACACCCACTGTTAGGTGACGGCATGAGCAGGTCAAGAGAAGGATTTTCACTCATATTATGGGATCAGTGGGCTACACAGGAAATGCAACAGGTCCATCCATTACTTTTCCAGCTCCTTACTTTTCAGAGCAGAGCTGGATCTGTTCCTAGATGTCCCTCCACAATAATAGGAGCTCCAGTCTCCCCAGGAGGAGGATGATGCTCTGCAGGGTTTGCCCACACTGAGTTCTGTGCTTCGCGTGGCGCTGCCTGGGCTGGCTGGGCTCACACCCGCCCGGAGTGGCCAGCACAGCACTTGGTGGTGTCACTGCTCTGGGCATTTACTAACTCAGACAGTACTTGCTAACTGACACATTCACATGTTTGCTGGCATGTCAGTCTTGATCAATTTTGGCAATAGCACACTGCATCTTCCAGAAAACAAAGAAAAAAAAAAAAAATAGTTTCTCTTCCTCTCCCATTTCTCCTTGCATTTTGGGTTGTAAAAAAAGAGGTTGAAGTCAGCAATGATCTGATGAGCCTCAAAACTGCAGCTTTAGGATAGCAGTACCACCTTAAGAAAATTGTAAATTCCTGTCTGTAGATGTACAAGATTAAGGAAATAACAGGGAGAAATTAGAAATGAATTAGTTTTGGAAGAAAGAGATAGGGACGCAGCTGAATAGCTACAATGCTGCATCAGTGAGATGTATTAAAAACCCAAATGAATCTCAATGTCAGCCAACACACTGCCATAACAAATGAACATGGTGGCAAAGGGTACCCTTTGTTGCTAAGCTGACAAAAATAAATTAGTCACCTGTCAGTACTTGCTTAGAATTTACAAACACATCAGTTTTTGAGGGAAGAGCAGAAAATAGCCAGCATATTTTCCCATTAGAGCGTTGTGCAGAGAGAACTAAGCATTTTGTTTCCATTTACACAGTAACTTAACCCCCTGCTGCACAGTAAATGCCTCCTTCTGGGAGTAAGACATCATCCCCCCTGGAGGGCACGGAGCTGCCCGAGCCGATGAAGGCACCAGAGGAGGGTGTGGGGACACAAGCGCTGGAAGTGACCCAGCACTGAACGCGACCTCGCATGACTGTGCTGAACCACAGAGCCCCCAGCACATCACCAGCTCGTGGGAAGTAGCCACAAAACTCATCTGCGCCAAACCTGCACACACCCAAGCAAAACCAAGAAGGAGCTATTGGCTTTTGCAGGCAAATTTTAGCATTTGCTGCAGATTAAAGACAGAAGAGTTTAGCCTGGGCAACAGGTCTCCCCTGCTACATCGATACATAAACCTCAGCTCTGCTCCGCAGGTTTTGGATGTGGGGTGCGTCCCTTTGAGTCACAGAAAAACAGGTTCTTTCATAAGGCAATGGGAGGCTGGGAACTAGAACCAGGGGAATACTGCAAAGAAGTCTGTCACACAAAACAGCCACGGGTAAAACAGATGTTTTCTATAATTAATTTCTTTATTATTTTTGTTCAACTTCCACATGCAACAAAGCAAGTCTTTAGTAAAGCTGAAAAATTTACTAAAATATCCAGAATTCCCAAGAAAATTTGGAATTTATTTTGTTAAGTATTGATGTTGAAGTTGGTTATACTGATCCAATCAAGAAACTAAAGCATCTTTTGCAAATTACAGGTCCATTTGGAGCAGCCTGAACTGCAAATGCCGAGTCACAAGGAACCATGGGTAAGCAACCCCAGTCCAAAAATTATTCACAGGAATTAGCTGGGAAATCATTACAAGAAACAAGCTTGAGAGAACAACGATCTGCCACAGACGATTCATAAACCAAAAAAGCTGGCGATGTGCAGTCAGTCAAGTGATTTGCTACAAATTATTTGCCCAGGGCCAATCTTGCTGCTAAAGCGATCAGTGAAGATGCACTACCCGGGGCGATGCATGGAACGTAGTTAAGACTAACAAGCTGCTATACACAGCACTTTAATTAGGCCAAATGAGGAAACGATAATAAACCAGCAGGTCAAAAGAAAAAAGAAAATCCGTAACTGAACAGAATCCAATTATTTATTTTTATTGTGACAAGATAAAGCCTCTAAAATGAGATTTCTGAATCGCAGTGATACCCAAACTCACACCAAATGAGAGCGCAGGAGATGGCAAACAGCCCGTTCCGCCACCAGCCCGTCAGCCAGGCTGTTGCTAGCTCCCGTCCCTACCAAACACAAGAATTTGTCGATGTTTTATTTCAGTAGCAACAAACGGCTGGCTGAGCAGGGCTGTTGCAAACTGGAAACTGGGAAGCAAGGACAGGTGTGTAAGTTCTTGAAATATTCTTTTAGGGCTTGTGGCACAGAGACTCCTTTCAGACACAAGCCATAAGGCTGAGAAATATCCATCATGCTTAGCTATGGAAACGGGGATTTTATGAAAGTGCGATCACGAGGTGATAAGAAGGATGTGATTGGAAGTTGATGTGTTATTGCTTAATTTAGACAGAGGAAGGCTCTTTTTTTGTCCATACCATCTGCCAGCCTAGAAACCTAAAGAATAAAGGCACAAGCTGCAGATGGCTTTTATAACGGCTGTACTCAAGCGGCAGAGGAGCAAGAAGGATAGAGGCCATATAAATCAAGCAGCAATATCACCATGGCTGAGCAATAACCAAAAGCAGATAGCAGCATTTGGCAGTAACAGAGGAAGCAAGAGATACTGCCCCAGTTTGCTGCATTAGGATTCGGCTGTAGCAGGACAGGACACAGAGCTGGACCCTCAGGAGGCTGTTGGGAGCACTGACATACAAGCTTGGTAGGAGCAGGCAAAACTGCATGGCTGCAGCTATGCAGACTAACTGCAGCCTCCAAGAAAAACAGATAGACTCTACTTTAAAATTGCATTCACATATGCAACAGTTCCCAGGCTAGCTCTTATCCTTTCTTTGCTTTCTCTTTTTCTCTCTCTCTGAGGGAAGAGAGAAAGAGAGTAGAAGCCAATTTACTTCAAGTCAGTAGAGAGGAAACAAGCTTGGATGCAAGACGCAAGGCTCAGCAGGACGAGTACAAACTTCTGCTGGTGAAGCAGTCCCCCCGAGATGTCCGTCTGAGCTCTGCTGGGGAGCTTGAAAGGGCTGCTCCGCTTATCTTGTTCCAGCAGAGCCTAGGTGCACTGGACACAGAGCCAGGGTACAGAGGCTACTTCAAGGTTTTCCTCTTAAACAACCAGATCAAACAACCTCGTTTACACAAATATGTATAAACAAACAGTCAGCACGGCATTAGTGAAATTTGGTCTCTGAGTGGGACTGCTGGCACACAGACTGACAGGAGAAACAGTAGAAAACAGAGGAAAAACTAGGGTTTAATTCTATTTGTTAAATATATGCGCATATCCATTCATTTCTTTGCATTTTTATCATTACAGAGAATACTAGCTTCTTTGCTGCTTCGCTGCAGAGTCTGTGACCGACCCGAGCAGAAGGCAGCCTGGGGAGACCTTGCAAAGTGCTCACAACATTCTGCAAGCTGTCTACAGGTAACCAGCCTGCAACCAGCGAGGGGGACACCAGCTATGCCTTCAGCGGGAGGGACACACGCAAAGCAGTCGGGGAAGGGAGGAAAAACCACATTGTTCCTGCTGCTGAGCTGGTGCAAGCCAGATGCTTCTAAGGAGCTGGGATAAGGACCCAAGAACACATCTAACAAGTACCATGTTTAAAGCCAATGTTGTTCTTTCAGCATTGGGACATCCACAAAACCCAACTATCTGCAAGAGCTGAACCAGTGGCTCTGAATCCCAGAAGCCTTGTTTGCACCCCCCATAAAGAAAAAGATGGCCACTTCAGCTGGTAATCATGTTTCTGTCCCAATGACACCTATTGCATCCATCACTGGAAGATGTATCTGAACAACATGAGTGCCCTCAGGCTACAGCTGCTCAGAATGAGTCCTCAAAGCAGAACTGGAAGATTTAGTCGCTCACTTAATAAGGCATAAACTCCCCTGAACGCCAGCAAGTCCCAACTGTTCCCTCTGCAGAAAAGTCAGCCCTGCCATGACCTCAGATGGCAGCATAACTACACATTGAAGGAAGACAGTTCACGTCCTATGCTGCATACCTGGAATAATCCTTTATGCCTACACAAAGCAAATATAAACCAGCAAGACTGTACAATTATTTTGGGTATTGTCTATATTCATCATTTACAAATATGCCCAAACAGTTCAAGTAGACCCTTTGAGCAGAACCAGCTGTTGAGCAGGCAGTACAGACTCCAGAGAATGATCAGCAATGGATCTGTCAAAAAAAATCCTAGAACTAAACCATTTTCTTGCTAAATACTTGGCAAGATCCCAGTGACTTTACCAGAACTTCACAGGGAAGAAGGCAGGAGAAGTGGAAGGAATGAGGGAAAAAATCATTATGGCAAAAATCCTTTAGTTTGGCATGGGACTATGCCTTATGATAGCAGACCAGAAATTAAAACACTGTTTTAACTGATCCCACACAAGTATTCTTCTCGCCCACCCCAAAGAGCTTTCTCCCAGGGAAACTTGTGTGAATCTGGGGTTTCCTCACCAAACTTCAAAGTTTCAGTCAGTTTATATCAGATAGTCTTCATGAACTAGAATCCTGCAAGACAGGGTGAGAGGGAGGACATCTCAGGTACAACAAGATTTTAGCTGTATACATGCACCCTTGGGGCTGAACCAGTCCCAAGACAACCCAGAAACTTTCAGTGGGTGTAAGACGGGAGCCTCACAGGTACCATTTCTAGATATGTTCAATAATAATCTTCCGCAGTCACACAGAACAGATTTAGTTTAGAATAGCTTCAGAGCACTTGCAATCTATAGTTTTTCTCTTTTTCAGGCAATCAGCTGTTTCTGGGCTACTCCGAAACATAACATTACTCTAGGAAATAACACGCTATCAGAGAGCACAGATAAACAGGCTGTTATTTAAGGCTACACAAGCAAGTCCAGCAGCATCCCTTCCCCCTCTGCCACGGGTGCAGACAGACTGCCCGGAGCGGGACTTACCTTCCACCAAGTATTTGGACCAAGATCAGCGTGGTGGTGTTGGCAGATACTGCCACAAACAGCAGCGGCGTGATACGGATGCATCCTTGGTGAGATGCTAGGGGGGAAACCAAGGGCAGTGCTGGCCTGAGCCATGTGAGAAAAACGAAGATTGCTGCCATGCCCAGCCTGCCTTAGGCGAGCCAGCTGCCTGCAGGGACACTGCTTTCCTGCCTTCCCACGTGGAAGCATCAATCAAGTAAGTTCAAACAACAGCACATCAACTAAGTTGCCATCCCAATAACCTTAAGTATTAATTCATGACCCCCTGCAGTCAGCTGGGATCAGGAATGAGGACTTTTCATGCACTGGCATCCTTAAGTGAGTAACATGGAGAGAACGGGGAAAAGCAAATCAATGATGCAAGAGATGCCTTAAACTCTCAGTCTATCTGTTATGACAGCCGAAGTTGTGAGAAAACCCTGAGGTCATCTGTGGCATACACACATGTAGACTTCAGAGTAACACTTGGGGAGAGCCTTTTCCTCCATTTCAAGGGCTATTGTGCTATTTGGGGTGGAAAGGGGATAGTTTACTCCGACCCGTCTGCCTGGCCTTCACACGCTCCTCATGAAAGCTGACCTGTCCACGTGTTCATCAGGGACCTAATGCACGTACGCCAGTGGCACGCAGTTAGACAAGTACTGCTGCAGGTGGAAGCGGTAACACAGTTTATCCTGCATGTCTGGAAAGGAAATGAAATGAAAAAAATTACTAATTGCGGACAGAAGATTAATGGCACCCTGTCTCTTAAACCCCAAACGTCTCCAGGGGCCGCATACTGAGACACTGCTCTGCCTGCATCTGCTGTAGTGCAACAGCACCTCTAAGAGAGGAACCAGGACCATTTTTCCTTGGCCTTACACTACTCCACTATGCCTTAGCTAATCTGCCCTGGAGATGGGTCTGTCAGAGGAGCTTCCACAACTCCTGGCTCTAGGACAGCCCTTCCCCATGGCCCCACCAGCAACAGGATCAGGAGCTGCGGATTGCTCAAACTGACTGGAGTTGATGGGGAGGAGTTTCTCTGGGCTGTTTCCAGGGGATCTGCAGCAGGTAGTGATGCAAAGACCCCTGTTTTAGGCAGGAGCCCAACCTTCCACTGGGCAAGTTTTAGGGTTCTGCAAATCACAGTGGATTCAAGCTGCTGTTCTAAAGCAGACCTGACTGTTTCATGAAATACTCTAGACAGTATTTCCTTTTTTCCCCCCAAGAATTTAGAGAATAGCCACTCCTTTGATGCCACCAGCTGAACAGCTATTTCACACAGGGACAAGCAGGCACTGTCACTTCAGTAGCTGAGGTTAATGATTTGGTAACTCAGCTGGGGTTAACGTTTTTCTCTAGTGATGTTTCTTAGAGTGCAAGGGGCTTTCATCAGAGTAATTCAAACAACTATGTACTACTCTGGTAAGAAGGGCTTCAAAGGATGTGGGTTTTTTCTTCCTGAGCCTGTTCTCCACCATCCCTGCAGGGCTTCAGCTCAGAGACCACTTGCAGAGCTGTTAAATGCTCATCGCCATCAACATTCAACCTTGAGTGCAGAGGATCTGGCAAAGCATCTCTAGGCCAAATCCTCCCTAGGACTGTCTTCTGATCAGCCTCTCTCTTAGGAGTTTAATGAATAAAAATATACCTGGAAATAGAACAGAAGGGTGCCTGGAGAGGGAAGAAAGCAGCACGTTTGAGCACAACGCAGCTCTAACCAGTGCAGCTGAGGCTGTTGGACACAGGTCCAACGGTGCCAGCTCAAACGGTGTGACATAGCACAGACAGCTTCCTTAAAATGCTTGTGAGGAACAATGAAAAATGGTCGAGCTGGCCAAATCAAAAAACAAGCACAAGCCTTTTCTGGCTTCACAAAGAACTACTCAGGTCAGGTTAAGTAAGGCCACGTTTAACTAGAAAGTTAGAGTAAATTCAAATATTAAGTGCCTTTTAGAATGATGGAGAAAAAGGATACAGAAAGGAAATAAAAATAAATGCAATATGGACTTGAGAGGACAATCCCTACAAAGGGAAGAAACACCTATCTGATGAGAAAGCAAACATAGAGATGGGTGTCTCCTTCATAAAAGTTTACAGATCTACACTCAGCAGAGCAGCAATCACCTATGTGCTATCACTCAAATGCTTCAAAGTGGCTTCATACAAATACCTACGTTGCATGGGGACAGACTTGTGCATCAGCAAATGTATCCACCATTTATTAGTGTTCATTCTCTATTTCAAAACGTACACACAACCCACAAAACAAAGGCAGATATAGCAAATGCTTTATGCAATCAATTGCATTGCATGAATAGCAAGTACTCAGAGAAAACTCTTCACAGATTTATCACAGATTAAATAAAATCAGGCAAGTTATGCAATAAAAAAAGATGTACACACAAAGCCATAAGTGGATTGGCTTATAGAGAGCTCTCATAAGAGAGGGCTCACTTTGTTGGATGATCCATTTGCAATGAACTCTGCCACCTGTAATACTGAAGTACCTCACAGACTCCCAGAGGTGTATTTACTGTGAAGCAAGAACCTTTTGTACCAGTTTGGACTGGCAACTTTTCCTATTACCCTCACATAACATGAGTTTCCTTTCAACTGGGAGAAAAGGGCTTTTAAGAAACTGAATATCCTAGTGAGCAAAAAAAAAAATAAAAAATCTTCAAATTGTAGGGGAAACAATTGGGTGAGATGAAAACAGTTTTCAAAACAGAAGTGTTCATAAATGCAGGACAATTTACTCCCTCCTTCTCTACGGTAAGAAGAAAGAAGTGACACGAAGGAGTCTAACCAGCATGTTCAGCCAGACTGAAGATGGAGTATGGTATAGATCCCGAGGACTCAAAACACACCGATTTTTGTATCGTACACATAAACAAACAGAAAGCAGCACAGGGCAGCTTGCTCCACACAGGGTTCACAGAGGGGACACATTACTATTTACAACACAGCACATTAAAATGACAGTGACACACACCACTCAAAGGTGATCATTATTACTGGCTGCTTAAGGGATAATTTGAGAAATGATCTGTAAATTTAATTTTTAATTAAGCCAGAAGCCCTAAGGGCCTTCTGAGTTCAAGCATTAAGGGGGGAAGAGGGGGAAATCAATTCTTAGTGATGGAGAGGTCTAGCAGAATCTAATAGGCCTGGGTAATATATCAAGAAGCTTTTAAGATCAGTCACACAGCTCAAGAGAGGAAAGCCTAAAACCCAATTTCAGATAAAAAAATATGCTGTAAAGTAGAACGGATAGTCACCATTGTTCAAGCCTCTAGAAGCTACTGTCTTGAGCTCTGACACACATATTACTCAGAAAATAGATAAATGATCAAGTCTAGTGTGCAGAACTTAACAGGAAAGCCCTCATGCTTAGCTCCAACCAGACTGGAAAAGCAGCCATCTCCAAATAACCTTGCAATCGCTCTGAAGCTTCAGCATAGCCAGAAAGATCTACATTAACTAATGAGAAGTAGTCATCAGAACTTCCTACAAGGAGGCTAATTTGAGCTAAGAGGCAAAACTAGAGTTTTCTTGATGCACAGCACAGGTCTATCGGGTTCACCACAGTGACTGTGATGGCTGGAAGAGACATGGCACCAAGTCCATCTGACCTCCACAGTGCAGTTTCAGTAACAGATACAAGACCAGAAATCAAAGATTTTTCATCCCATCTGTTGATTTCAAGCTCACAGGACCAGATGAGTTGCACCTACGGGTGCCAAGAGAAGGGACCAGTGTTATAGAAGGCCACTCTCGTCATCTTTGAGACACTGTCATGATCGGGGAGGTCCCCGATGACTGAAGAAAAGCAAGCATGGCACCCATCTGCCAAAAAGGCCAAAAAGACAGTCTGGGGAACAGTCAGCATTGCCTTGGTTGGTGGTAAGTCATGGAGTGAGTCCTCTTGGAGTGGGCTTTCAGGAGAAAGCAGCAGCTGGGACCAGTCAGCATGGACTGAACAAAGGCAAATTGTGTCTGACCAACCTGATTGCCTGCTATGGGAGAACAACTGGAGCTGTGGATGAAGGGACAGCTGTGGATGTCATTTAACTCAACTTCTACAACACTTTCAACACCACCTCCCACAGCCTTTTATACAACTGCAGGTGTACGAGTCTGGAAGGGGGAGAAGACAACTATATGGGTAAAAATCAAGTTGAATGGTTGGGCTCCAGAGGGTAGGAGTTCACAAGTACCTGGAAGCCAGTGGGAAGCAGGGTACTGTAGGAAGTCTGTATCAAGATTGGTCCTCTTCAATATCTTTATCAGAGACCTGCAGGAGCTGACGAGAGCCCTCTTGCCAAGTTTGTAAACACCACCATATTCTGGTGAATAGCTGATATGCTCAAGGGCAAGGGTACCACTTGGAGGGACCCAAATCTCTCCTCGAGGACACATCTAACTCCATATGCATATTTTCAAGAAAGAAGTTGGACAGAAGAAATCAGTAAGAAATGAGATGAATGGTCTTGTTTTCACAAACCTTCCCTTCTAAGAAACAAGTCGTTTATCAAAGTGCTGTAATCCTACCAACTGTCATAACGCTTGGTCTAATTACATCTGGAGAACAATAAGCTGTATGTTCAGGAAGACTGGGTGCAACAAGGTCAGTAGAAAAACTGCAACGTGTGATCTTAGATCACAGGTCCAAATTCAAGAACAAATACCACCAGGAAGGGGCTGGTGATTTTTGTATAAAGCAGCTTCGTCATCTTTTGCAATTAAGACATTTGATTGGTTAATTTTCTGTATTTTCATAAAATGCCACTCCTAGTGTATTAATCTACATCAGCGAAGGTCTGAAGTGGGTTTTCAGATTACATGTTGATGGCAGGGGGACCTGCAAAATCCATATTTTGGAAGAATACAAATCACATTCAGGAATTGTTAAAAATGCTAAAAAGCTGCTTGGGCTGAGACTTCACACTGCAGTTTGCCAAGAACTGTAACATTAGTATGTCTACAGCAATGCAAGTATTGCTTAACTTCATGCTTGAAGAAAACATCCTTCAAACCTCACACTACAAAACCCACTGGAGATCAAGTGCTCTTTCCTGCAGTGGTTTCAGCAGGACTGGGAGCATACACCACCAAGCAGAAAGGAACAGCAAGTCCACAAGTGATGCATTTCTGACATAATGTTTGGTATGGGGAGGACATGTTATTGCAGTTCAGCTGCCGACACTTCCTGATGTGACACCAGATGCCTGAATTTGCAGCAGTACTGAGACTGCACATACATTTCATTAACATGCTCAAAGCAAAAGATAGAGGGGAAGAGCAGGAGACCCTCTCACCGGCAGCAAAGCTGGGCACTTAGGAAAACAGGCTTCATTTGGATTCTTGATACAGAAACTTGGGAGTGCCTGCAAAGTAAGATAACACTTCCTGGATAAAGGTGGCAGAGTAAGGACTAAGGTAGACAAAAACAGAATACACAGTAACACAAAGCAATGCACGTACAAAGTATGAGCACTGGGACCAAAGACAACTGATTTTGACAGACAGTATCTCACACATAAAGTTCTCGCCATGGTTTGGAGCATTACTTGCTATCACATCGAAAGAAATCTGATTTTCCATCAGTATCCTGAATACATATATTGCATACCATATTCTCGCTGCGGACAGAGTGGCAAGGAAGGGATCAAGTGAGAGGAGAAGAAAATGCATTAAGGAGTCTATTCATCACCCATGAGAGAGCATTTCAATGCCCCCAGTGCGTCCCTTGCCTTCTGAATTGTACTGGGCGTCTCTGGTCCCCACTGTAGAACTTGGGCCTAGCACTCTAGGAGTAGCAATTGCTATGGGTCCTTCACAAGATATTGAGCCCACTAGTACACATTGTGGGATACATCTTATCCAAATTAAGTGTCCACAGCATCACGCTATCAAGGCACCCAAGGTCACCGGTATCAACTGCCCATGCTGCAGGCTTGAAGCGATGAGCTGGTCCTTTATAATGCAACAGAACAAACACCCAGAGCACATTACAGGCTGACACGCAGAGCATTACCCTGGAAGGATCCCACGTGGGCCATAGCGTCCACAGAGACCATAAGCAAGCTGTTAAAAGGAGGAAGGTGTTCCCAGTGAACAAAAACATTGTAGATAAGTTGAAAGGAATAAAACTTACTCCTGTAAATTTTGCACTAAGTTTAAAAAAAAATCCCAACACTTTTAAACTCAGCTGAAACAAATTAGAAGGATTTCTAGTTTATTCCTTTCTTACCAAAAACAATTCTCTGATGAAAAAATAGCCAAGCTGAAAGCTAGACATCAGATGATGGTATCATTTTAGACTGTCAAACCTGATTTAACTCAAAGAAATTCTGATGCCAACACACTGTCTCCAGTGGCTTTATTTGCCTAGGCAGGCACTCGACAGCGGCTCAGACCCCCCCGAGCTCACGCTCCAGGATCAAAACCGAGCCCGAGCCTCCTCAGGGCAGATAGATGGCAAGTTTTTCCACAGGTACTTGTTCTCTCTCAGCTCAAATAGCGAGTCACCTTTAGCACACAGGTTAAAGCACGTGCACTGTGCCAAGGTGTACAGTCAGAGCAGAATATTCAGGCGAGTGACTCGGTGGGTTTCTGGCGAGGAGGCAGGGCTGGAGGCTGTGCACCCCATGCTGGCAGGCTGGGCAAGGCTCGCCTGCTCAGCATGGCACACAGGATCAAAGCCTCTACAGCCAAAAATCAGTCGGGTCCCTGGAGTTTCCTTGACAGTTATCTCCCAGCAGACGACTATTACTGAGAATAAGGTTAAAGCACAAACCAGATTTCACGCTAACCAGAAAGAAAGGTGAGGGTTACCCAGCTGATGTCCCCGGATTACACAAGCATGCAGGGGAGCTAGAATAAGCATAGGCAATGCCCTGCCTATGGCGCCATGGCTCGAAGAGCACATGGAGGGAGAGGAGCTGCTCCCGTCGCTCACCCATGGCTTCCCAGGCAGCGTTGTGGGCAGCCTCTGGCACCCACACCACCACAGCAGGGCTGCACCATGGGCTGGCAAAGACTCAGTCCCGCTGCTTTGTACGCTCGCAGGGCAAGCAGTGGCTGCTGTTAGGAGAAGTTTAGGTTACTCCTAAGGTCATGTTTTATGCTTAGTTGAAAATTAATAGAGGGGAACATTATTAGAGCTATGAAGTTTGTGTGCAGAGGAGTGCCCTTGCTGAGAATGGAATAATAAAATCAGGTGTGGTTTTCAGAACAAAACCCCTGAAAAACATGTTTGAGCCCTGGAAAGGGAATACACACTAACCCCAGAGACTCCACCGACGGCTCCAGCTGAACCCCCCACAATGTTACACCACCAACCCCTGTATGGGGGCAGCTAGAGCAGCTTATGGGCTAAGGATGCAAGAGGCTTCCTAATCCCCCCAGCCAGGCACAGAGACTGAATCATCAGAAACCTTCAGACAGCCAAAATGTTTTGAGGGGGGGAGGGGAGGGAGGGGCGACACACCAGAAAAACCACACAGACACAAAGAAAGCCCCAGTCATTTGAGTAACACTGGTGCCTTTGCAGAGTGCCAGGCCAGACCCCCAATAAGCAGGAGTGATGCACCAAGGAACCTGCCAGACCCCAGCCCCAAGCACGGCCATAGTCACAGCCGTGGGCAGATACACAACAGCAGTTCAAGATCTCAGCTAGGCAAAGATTTAATACTATCCAGTTTGTTTGGATTTTCTTTTCTTTGAGGATAAACCAGGATATGTTAGCTTATTTTGCAATAACAGAGATATCTATGTCCCAAATAAAAACAAACAAGCAGGAATCAAAAAAAAAAATTATCCAGAAACATTTTTCTGCTAAAGAGAGTAACCTTGAGACATCTTCTCACTGGTTCACTTGGACATGATGCCAAAGCTGGCTGGACTTGGGGGTAAAGGAGGCGGGGGGGAACATCTCACCATTTTTTGAGAGAAAATTCTGAATGACTTTTTGTAGGAAACAGAAGTTTTCATTTTGATTGTTTTTAAAAATACCTTTCACTTTTCATTATTTTTCAGTTAAGGTAAAGGAGAAAAACTGATCGAAAATCTGATAAGTGAAACCTTGCTTGACCTTTTCTTTCTCCATAATTTTATTTGAAAGAAGCTGAGAATGCCTCCTCCGTAAATCCTCACTTTTTACAACTATTCCAATCTTCCTGTGAAAGGATAAGGGGAGGAAGTGAGAAAAAACAAGTCCTAGATTTGAGGCAAAAATAAGATTTCTACAAAAATACATTACACAAAAATCCTACATGTAAGTAATTAATTTTTAAAATAAAGCCCCTTTACTCGACAGCCATTTATTTTTTTTTATTTTACAGGTGTTTGATTACCGGTCTGATGTTCACTGATGTCATGCAAATATAAATTCAACAATCTGTAATTCCTGAAATTATGCATTTAGAGCTTCGTTCTAGACACATGTTATTCACCATGTGCTGCTGTCGCGCTACGAAGATGCCCAGCATCCAACCAGGCAGAAAAGCAGCAGAGCTCCCAAGTCATCAAACTCAGCACAAGCATTAAACAACCCGGCTGCAAGGAGCATCATCATTACTCACTCATCCCACCTGCCAGTTGCTCATGAACCTTAAGCGTGGCAGAAAAAAGTCAGTCAGATTCATTATCAGTCTTTTGACCAAGACAATGTGGTGACAACTTATTACTACTATTCTTAGAAGTGGGCTAACGTGCCTTGCAGATGCTGTCCTTTGGTGCGCCCACACACAGCCTTTCCTCTGCTTGGGGTTAGCATGAGCTCTGGCTTTAGGTTTTCCTCCTCCACTCATTCATTTTGGGCAATCATATCTACCCAACAGGAAGCATGTCCATGGGTCATCTAAGAGCACAACATCTACATGACAGCAGCTGTGTGTTTTGTGTTTTTTTTTTTAAAGCACCATATTGTGTTTCAGCTGGAAGCAGGACACTGACTATGAAAACCAGATGATGTGCCAGCAGGAACTGTGGAGTCCGAGTAACACAGATCGACTTAACCTCCTGAGGTGCCCCCACGGAAAAAAAACATAACCATTGCTTCTGCTTAAAGCCTGTGCTTTCCCAAATACACCTTTAAATTCAGAGAAATGAGAAAAACTTAGGTACTGCAGGCTACAGTACTGTACACACAGGGCATAGCTGCAGTCTGAGGCTCTGCACCACAACCCAGCTTCCACTCTGAAATGTAAATGTGAAGTCAGTAGGAACCATCCACATGCACCACATCCACAGGTAGGACACCAGGTCAGCCTAGTTAAAGCAAGTCTTTTGTCTACTCCAGCTTAACAGCAAAACTTCTCAACTCTAATGTAGGAACAATTTAGTCCCAGAGGGGAAGCCCCCCCAGCCCCAAAGTTATTTTTCCTTCCAACAAATGCATAAATATTTTCCTTTAGAAAGGATATGGAGACCACAAGATAATTAGTTATGTTGATATGCAAAGAGACCAACACGCGAGAATTCCCTAGTTATACAACATTCATGTTGCAGAGCTCGTAATTAAACTTCAATTCCTTTACAACTCGAGACAAGTTCCAGACAGTGGGTTGAAAATACATCTCAAACAGATCTTCAGCATTCAAGACCATCTGTTTCCTTTTTGTGTGGAGTATTTTTGTTTGCTGCAAGTAATGAGCTTAAACAGATTTTAGGAGGTTTGTTATTAATAAAGGAATGTGAAAAATTTACAGGAGAGAGAAAGAACCACATTCTGTGCCTGGATCTGCTCAGGAGTCTGGGCATTGCTTTGAAGGCTCCCTTTTCTGTTACATCCCTAAACCCAGCTTTAGGTTTCTGAATAAAACAGGTTTCATCTTCAGCACTAAACCACCCTTTGTATAACACTGTTTAGGACAGGAAGAGAAGAATAATTTCCACACCTGAATCTTCATCAGGAATATAGAGCTTCATGGGTAGCATGTAATTAGGCAGGCTGGAGTTTAGCCAGGACATTAGGGTTAATGGCCCTAGTGCTGCCAAGTGCCACGGGATACTTAATGAGTGCAAATAGCAGAGGAGCCCACCACAGGTCTCATCCAGAGCATGGCACCTCCACCTGCCTCCTGTTTTGCCGCTGCAGCCCTGAGGAGCACTCCTCCTGTGGGGTTATGGGTTTGCACCAAGGGCAAGTGGAGACAGCGGGTGCTGCTCTCCCTCTAACCCATCACTTGTACACACCCAGGAGCCAGATGATACATCAGTGATGACAGACAGGAATTTAAATGTGATAAATTTCCTATAACCATAGGCAGTAATATTTAAATAATACCAAGAGGCTGTATCATCATTGAACATTCAGCAACAGTTTTATATAAGCAGAGCAACCTTCAGTCAGTGCTTTCTCCCCACATCTATTATTAAAGCTGTTTTGGCCAAGACAAACATATGAAATACATCAACACCAACTGGAAGAAAATGCATTATCTGCATCATAAAAAAAAAAAAAAAAAAACCCTTTTCTCCTTGGCTTTCTTTTTGCTCAAAACAGCACAACAGATTGCAACCCTCCTCCACACCCTTCCCCCAAAACCATGCATCCCGAGCCCTAGTACCTGGTCACTCCTCAGCACCTGCAGAGAGCTGAGCCACCCTGAGGCCAGCACTGAACTGCACCTGAAAATAAGCTCATGCAAGGAAGCAAGCCATCTTCCAACTGCAAAAAAGAAACCCAAAAGGAGACTTCAGTCTTCCAGAAAGGCAAGCTCATCATCAGAAGGGAATCCAAAGGAACAAAGCTTTCCCAAGCTGTCTTGCATTGGGCTGCCCAGCCAGACCATTCCTTCTCATGGTAACCATCAGACAAGCAAGCAAGCAGAGAGCAACAAGCCCCTTCCCTTCCCAGCTCCCCATCAGGCCCACTTCCACCTTCTCTGACTCCTCTTTTCCCCAAAATAAAGCTTTTACCATAGCAGCCCCCAAGTCACTCACCCCTGCCAGTCTCAGCCTCTGCTGTTGTGCCTCCAAGGATGGAGCTGAACAACCAAACCTCAGGAGCAGAGCTCTCCCTTTTTCTCCAGGAGGAGCTTTGCTCCTTGCCCCTCAGAGTGGTTGTGACACAGGCGAGAGCACAGCTCTCGTTAGCACCTCCTCCACTCCTCCCCACAACTAATAAGGCTTCATAGGCACCACCTGTGCAATCTGCCCCTCTGGGGGGCCTCAGCTGCAGCAGAGCTCCTGCAGTCACCCATTAAGGCTCACTGACCATTAAAGCCCCTGGAGGTACTGGGAGCACTGTATTTTATCCACCCCAGATGATCCCTGGTGGAAGGGACAGATTACCTTATTTCTTAAGCAAGAGATTTCCTGTACAGTCTGTGCTGTACACTTAACCCACACAGCCCCCAGGACAGAGCCACTGTCCCATCTCAGTTCTGCTGGTGTCACCCACAATGGGAACATTAGCTTTGGGTGGGTGCTGTTTCTAATCCCAGTATGTGAGCACTGGAGTTAGGAACCAAAGTTAGCATATTGGTGCAATAGCAACGAATGCTGAAGTGTGTAATGCATCTGGCTGGGCCATGTCAGCCATTTATTTACTGTAGTCAGTCCCTAAATCCATATTGCATCTGCTGGCTGCATAAATAACGGATAAAGCAATAAATCTGGCAATGTTACCAAACACTTTCACTCAGCTTCTCTTGAACCTGTTAAATTCTGCTGTGATTCATGTGTCTGGCCAGGCCCCAGAGAGACACTTCTTGGAGAAGGGAGGAGAAGGGGGCTTTATGTCTGTGCACTGCTCTGGAGCTTCCAAACCCAATTCCCTTTCAGCTGCAATCTTGCTTTCTCTCTCATTTCTTTGGAGGCGGGGAGCAACAGAGAGACTCTATTGAACTACAGCATCTTGCCCTGTTCCAGGTACAGGTCACTGATTTCAAGACAGAAATCTTAGACACTTATACTAGGTTTTCTTTTTAATGCAAATCTACGTCTTTGATTTTTCTCCCAAGGTGATGCCACCAGAAGTCACTTGTTACTGTCCTTTCAGTGAGAACCACATCAGCTTCTCTATACTATGAGAGGATCACACTGATGTGGTAGTGTGGGGAGATGCCACCACCCTCCACAAGGCAGGACTGATTGCCAGGCTGCTTGCCAAAGGAGGTTTCTGGATAACCACAGCTTTTGAAGAGCCTTTGGCAGCAGTATTAGGGAGACCCTGATAGGTATGAAGCAACAAAAGATAGGACTTGGTAGACTTAGTATGCAAACAGCCTCCACATAAATAGTAGCAAAGAAAGTCTTATAAATACAAAGCCAGGTTTATATCTGGAAAAATGTCTCCTCCAGCTTCAATTAATTGCTGTTTCTTGATTGCATAAATTGCCAAAGATTTGGGTTTGCTATAATGGTTTTTTCCAACAGAATGACTGCTTTCTCTGCCATGCATTTTATGATTTGCTTCAGTCCTTATGCCTTTTTTGGATCTCATCATGCTCATGGTATATTACATGAATTTCTGTTTGCCCCAGCTGACTTATTTGTAAATAGATCCTCTGTCTTTGATGTATTTCTTTCCATTTCTCCATAGTTGAAAGAAATTATCCAACATAACTGTGATTTTACTGCTATACTAACGATCAGCTCCGTAGCATGGATTTTTCTCATTTTATCATCAGAAAAAAAAAAAAATCAGCAGGTTCAACAGTCTATTCAGTTACCTTTCCAGTCATGTTTTTCTATTTCAAAATAATTTCTGTTCTTCTTTTACCACAGGCTCTGCCATTTCGTACCTTACACATCATCCTGTCACCTTCATTGTGGCTTTGGGTTTTTTTTGTTTTTTTACCCTAAATTTTGAGTTGGCAGTCTGAGAGGCATTATCCTAGAATGTGTGAGACATCAGGACTTTCCTTTTACTCTAGAGCACCACTATTTATTTTTTGCCATCCAACTTTTTTAGGCAGGAGCGCTTGATATGCAACAGTGCACAGGCTGTCAAGGAGACTCTGACCTGGGGGCAAATCTCCAATCTGTACTTTGGTTTTGGAACTATAAACACAACATGCTGGGAGCTCAGTCCTTCTCTGTCCTCCAAACAAGCATCTCTATTCTCAATGGCAGATGCAGTCTGATTCACCCGACTGCACTTGTTAATAATACGGAAGTAAGGTGTACTTTATCAATGGATGTGAGTCATTGTTCTCTTCTAGGAAAATCCAAAAAAATATTTAACCACTAGCCAAGGAAATTTGCATTTCACTTATTTGTAAAGGATAAAAACTCCTTTTTCCCTTGTTCATAGAAGCCTTTATAAACTGCCAGAGTTAACCTGGGAGCAGGGTAGGAAAGACTTATGCAAACATCTTAATAAAAGTCATTTGGCTCTATTTACAAAACAGAACCTACTTGGCAGATATTTTTTAAGAACCCACTTAGAAAAGCAGTAAATACATAAGCCAAGTTTAAGAAACAAAAAAAACAACCTAGCACGGTGCTGTTCCCCACACATCACCCTACTTAATGGTGCTTTAACTTTAGCTGTGAAATTCTCTAAATCAGCCTGAGCAAAATCGCATAGTCACTGCACTAATGCCCAGTACACAGACTGGGAGATAGCTAGCATTGCCCCACTGAAAACTGTTGACAGTAATTATTCCTGCAGGTCTGAGACTGAAAAGTGCTGCAGCTCAAGGCGAGATGTCTGCTTTTCCATCTCCCCACTCAGCTTTGCTCCCCACTGTCTTCTCTGTGCCTGTGCTACCTGAGCCCAGGCTCTCCCAGGACTCTGCACGTACCATACGTAAGCAGCTTGGATCCAGTTCAGGTTTCAGATGTCTGCAAATCTCAGCTGCCCTCAAAGCCGACAAAGTCAGGCCCATTGTGGGAAATGACCCATCTTATCCTCCCAAGACATAGATGAGCTAGGTTAGACAAGAGCCGTATGCTATGTCCTTCCTGAGTGTACTTTCCAGATCAAGCCCCACTGGGGTTTCCCCTGAGGCCACCCAGGGCTAGCCTCAAATGTGGGCAAACAGCATGGGCAGGCCACCAAAACGGCCTTTAGTTAGCTCAGCTCCAGGCTGTAACTGAAGCCAGGTAGGTAGGGAAGGCAGGAGGCAGCCTGTCTCCCCTGCCAGCTCACTTTACCTCCAGCCTTGCGTATCCAGGAGCTCTGTCTCAGCCCTCTATCACGAGGCCCACGACAGCTCTGTGCTTCTCTCCTTTCTCTCTCCTATCTTCTGGTTGCTTTAATCAAGCAGGCAGCAACAATTTGCAAGCAATCACAAGGAAAACCCCCTCAGTCAGTTTTGGGCAATGTTTTCTATTGTCTCAGGCTGTCCTGCTCCATAAATGATGTTAAACTGCTTCTTCCAGTTGGTGTGAAAGACGGGTGGATACTGTGCCCATTAGCCCTGCAACTGCGGCTACATCAAAGGCATGCTTCATGGAAACTAATAATATCTTTTAAACTAAGTACATTTTTTTCTACTGACATTTTCTTTAATGTTTTTAAGCTCTAGAACAAACTTCCTTCCTCCTTCAGAGCATATTAGCTTTTCCCTGCCAGATCTTCAGCTGGGATAAATTTGGCCTCCCAAGCCTGATTCATTAACTGATGTGAACATGTGCATTCAGTTAAACAGGCTATTTGCATGCTTAATGCTTACAGATGGATGTTTGGCTTGGGTAGGCCTTCAGTTGCAATTCAGAGAAGGACATGCCTAGGTCCAACCTGTTCACCAATATACCCGTGAAACAACACGTTCCCCGAAGAAGCTTTTCTGAAGTAGGAAATAACCAGCTTCCCAGGAGCTTCTTCAATTACCACCTGATATTGTGGAGCATAAGCATCACTGAATAACATCATTCCTTCAAACACGGAACAGTAATGTTTGAGTAACTGGAGCATAAATATAGTTCACCTCAGGCAAGAGATAAATTACATTAATAACGTGTGGTAGTGTTCTTTAATTAGTTTGATTAGGCATGACAGAAGATGGTATTGCTCAGAAAAGCTTCATTTCCTGAAGTAAGGAATTGTTGCTGTAGATCCCAATCTCTGCTTCTTGGTTGGTTTTGTGTTGGGTTTTTTTTTGTTGTTTTTTTTTTTTTTTTAAACAGGTTCATTAATTGCTAGAGTATTGCTTTAAAAAGGATTTCACAGAACAGGCAAACATGGGGTCATTAGCAGAGGCTGATGCCACTACACTTGTTATTTGGTGTCCATGACCCATTTCGCTCTCATACCTGGATTCAGTTGTGCTCCTCTCCAAATGGATCCTACAGATCTTTATGCTTGGGGGCATTTCAGCAGCTGCACCCTCCATCCCATCAACCTTTTCCAGACTCGTGGGGACACAGCCAGACTGTGACTGGCTGCCCACAGTCCCTCTTTTATTTTTACAAGTCCATTTCCAATGCACAGAGAGAGAAAATTAGAAAATAGTTTCATTATCCATCAAGGTAACTCAAAACCTTCAGCAGACTCTGCCAAGTCACCATGCCAATACTCCCTAAGACACAAACTTCAGACATGGCTCCCATCTTCTCTGCTGTGTGTTACTTATTTATTTACGAGATTTACTGTGTCATTAGACTCAGCAAGACCTGCTGTGCTGCTCATGCTTTGCAAATGCTTGAAGCTGTGAAGTGTCAGATCTGGAGGATCTATTTAACAGTGGCCTCGTGGTGCCAGACCAGACTGCAGAGGCTTTGCTCAGGCCCTGAACTTTTTTCTGTTTGTGCCAGGTCCCTGCACTGTGCTCCTCACTGCAGCCCTGACCTCCAAAAAACTATGTACAGGTTCCTAATTCACTGATGCACTTGGATAAATTCCAAAACATACCTTTGGGTACCCAAATATTTCTGTGTATCTGACTACAAGAGTACAATACTTGCCTTCAGAAATCCATGCAAATTCTTCCTTTGATTTTGCTGTAAGAGGAATCATATTATTTCTGAACTCAACAGCTAGTTTTCTATTGACATACAAGAAGGTATATATTGTGGCTAAAATTTAAAGGTGATCAATGTTTGGTTCCAGAACATCTCATGTCCCCAGACAGGAGAGCGTCGGTCCTGCCAGAATACGGACACCTTGCTGTCACCAAACCGTAGTTTTGTAAGTCAGCTCCACTAAGGTGGATAAAGTGGTCTTTCCTGCCCATTGATCACACAAATCCAATTTGGAGACTTGTTTTCTCTACATGACAGTTACAGGAGACAGACCTGATTAAATATTTCTGTTCTGATCAAGAAGCATCTCAGAGGCAATCCTGTGACTACGAACCAAATCCCTCCCCAGAGCTCAGCCTCACGCTCTGCCTGATGGGCTGTGCTTAGCTGTGCTTCTCCCAGACCTGCAAAACAACACGCTTTAATACCAACGCACAATGTGTTTTGAGCTTTAGGAACAGAGATGTATTCACCTTCACACTCTTATCTTCGAGATCCAGCAAAGATTGTTTACAAAGGACAGTCAAGGTTTTCACATCTTTCCTGAAGTACGTACAGAACAAATGTTCATCCACTCTTCCGCATCTCTCCTTCATGTTTCCAGTTAAAATGCTGACCGAGTACTTTATTAATGCCCAAACAGCCAGATACCGAGGCACCACGTGCTGTCTATTTATTAAGCAGCACCACAGTCTGTATTAACGAGTCTGACAAAATTGAATTTGATTTACATTTGAAGTGCAACCTGTTCCCTACAGGAATGCTCTGTTACAGGTCTTTTCATGGCACAGAAACAATAATTGATCGAATGCATTTCTTGAAGCTATGCCAATGGCTATTTATTTGTTGTGCTTGTGACTGCTCAGTAGCGGAGATTGTGGCCTTGATGTTGCTCTCAGTTAAACAACTGAGGATTAACCCTCGTTGAAACAGTGCAGTTACCCCAGCATTACATTTGAAATCAGAATCCGTATTAGCATAGCTGAATAATTACAGTCAAGTAAAATATGGCAAAACATACAAGGCTTTGCTGTTTTCTCCAAAACACTGCAGTGTTGACCCTTTTGGACCAGTACGACTTGAAATTGGTGGCATTCCCACCAATGCCAACTGACATCATTGCACTTCGTCTGGTCCGGAGACTGGTAGCTCAAAGGTAACCAGAAGCACAGTGGACTTCCCATGGTGACTGGATATTTCAGAGTACATTCTTGTTTCTGCCAGTCAACCTCTGCGACATGCTTAGCCCACTGCTGTGCTGCCCCCAACCAAATGGTCTGACAAGTCTGACAGTCTCCAGCTCAAATCACTTCTCTCATCCTTCAGCTCCTCTTACAATACCGTGACCCCCTTTCGCCTCACTGTGGAACATCCGAAATGCTCCGTGACACAATTATTAGGTGGATCTGAAAGAAAATTCCCGTGAGAAAATACACCTTTGAAAAAGTTCCTATCTTTTAGAGCTCCCAATGGAAACAGGGGCAGAAGGAGGAAAACATTTAATGTTTGCTTAAAGTGTTAAATAAGCTTTTGATTCCAAGCTAAGTGATACATTTTCATAAATGGGGACACAATTTAAATGATTTCTTTTTATTCTGAAATGATGATTGTTTTCCTTCCAAAATACCTCATTTTAATTGGATTTTCTAAAATTACATTTTTAGGCACAGGCAAAAATAACAGCCCCCAAAATTCTATTTAAAAAAAAAAAAACAAAAAAAACTCATTGGATTCCTTTTAAGCTGGCAATACTTATGACTTGTATTGAAAGAACAACCGATAAAGGCACTTTCTGTCTCTCCCTCGCTACCCTTTAAAACAATCTGTCCACCAATCCAATTGTTCCATCTGTTTCCAAAACAAAATTGCATTTTACTGCTAGGATATTCTCTATCCAAATGCTGAACAGCTTGTAGCTAAGTATTAATCCATAAAAACCTGAAAACAATATCTTATTAATTCACAAAAATCAATACTCCAGTACACGTTTTGGAGCCAGTTCATTACAGTTAAGCCCAAATTTATACGATGGTCAATGGAAAACTGTCCAAAATGTATCTGTTTACCTATAATGAGACAAAGTGTTTGCTAAACCTCATTCCGTAAAAATAAGCTCTGTGACAGGACTCTGGTTAAAGGAAAAACTGATCTTACAGCGTATGTAATCCTGGTGCAGTAGTTATTTCTTCTTTAACAGAGAATAATACAGGTATTCATCTGTTTTCTTGCTTTTCTTCCCCTGTGGCTAGGATATTTAAAAAAAAAGGCCAAGCTCTGTACCTGTTCCACTGCCAATTTTTCATAAGGGCTGCCTGTCAATTCAAATATCCCTGAAAAGCATGTGGCATCAGAAGAGGCTTAGTTGCAATAGTCTGGGTGTCCCATCACATTTGTTTATGTACTGAATTCTGTAAAGGCTGATTTTCCCAAATAAGTCTAATATCTTCAAAAATACACGGGGAAAATAGAAACCTTCCAAAGTTCTTATGGTGGCGTTTTTACTAGTCGTCCAAATACAACAGCCATTGATACTGATGAGAACTCTTCCACTGGTTTCAGTATCTATCTGATCCGAGATCCTAAAAGTAAACAAAGGATGAAATTCCCAGAAATAGAATCCTATTGTCACTCAACAAATATATATATGTACATGGATATGTATATATGTATTAATAAATACAAGTACCTATATGAGAAATGATTGTACTTCATTTGCTGATGATGGAAAAGGTTATATATTTATATACATATGTTTTTTCATTCCTGACAAACAAAATATGATCATTTTTTACATGGTGACATCAGGCTCTAAGATTTTCTTTCCTTTTCTCCACAGTTCCCAGAATGAAAGTAGTTCATGAATCACGAAAGTTAAATACAAATAACTTGCATTACCACTCACAGAAGACATGTGGTTAATTGCTGTCTGCCTTTATTGTTAATTGCTGAACAACAGCGTACTGGCACACCTACCACAGGCTTCTGAAGATAAACAAACACAGCATATGCCCTAATTGTTTGTGTTCTCTTTATATCACTTTTTCTTCCAAAACAACACAGGCAAAATCCACAGATCCTGTCCCTTAATCTCCTTCCCTTTATGCTAAACAGGTTAATTCCTATGGCTGGTAACTCCTATGTTACACCAAGTCCAAGAAGGTCAGGCCAAACAGAAAGACTTCAAAGCAGTCCCCCTAAATCAAGTCGTCTGCTCTCTAAGACCAAGATTTCTTCTCCACCCCTTTCGCATGCACAAGCTGGGTTAATTCCACTTCTGCTTCCATTGAAAACTCTGAGCTAATGTTCTTTCCAACACCAGAGTATAACATGATCATATCAGACATACCCCGCACCAAAAATAAAAACCAATGCACAAAATGGAAAACAAAGATTTAACACTCACCACAGAGTGGTTTAGGGAGATGGATCAGTTTCATCACTTGACCAAGCATTTCTTTCAGGTTTAAGTCCCTTGTAGAGGAGAAACTTACCACTGAGGAAAGAGGTCACCCTGCTCTATGTGCTGGTGTTCACGGCTCTCCCAGGCTCCCTGGGCCCGTGCCAGCCCTTCCTTGGATTATCTAAGAGATTCCTCATTGCTGCCAAAAAAGAAAAAGGTGGGTCCGTCAGGCCCCCAGGATGAGCATCCCCAACAGCATATTTTTTTTCTGTGAAACTGAGCCTGGCTAGCCATGAAGGCAAAATCTCCCCTTTTGAAATAAGTATTGGTCGTGCAAGAAACTCACCTCTAACATGCAGCACTTAAGCTTTTCTGCAAACTGTAAATGCCTCAGTAGCTTGAAGCCCCAGCCTCTGAATATGCAAATGCAATTTGATTCATAAAATGAGATGCATTGTCAAAGGATGTCTGAGAAAAAGGAGCGCACAGATTAGATACAATGCATTTCTCAGATCAAATCAATGGATTCAGATGGGAAAATAGCGTAAATATTTGCTGGGATGATATACCATCTGCGTGGCATTTCTATTGAGTTCCGATATCACATTCTTATTAACTTCCCCATTACTATCCCTCACAGCCATTTTATTTGTTTTCTCCTTTTCCCATGACATTAACCAAGTTCTGCTGGAGAGCGAGGATTTCTTCTCATTGAATTTCATTTTCTCTCTGTAGAAACAGACTAGCAAGAATCATATTTCCCGGTCTATTCTTGGCCATGACATGTTCCTGACACTCAGGGTGAAAAACTTAGAAGGCAACAACCTTGCCAAAACATTCCGGTTGGTATGCAAGGGAGATAAAATCAGTAACTGAAGTGATTAAAGAGCTGTAGGTGCTACATGGAAAGACTGAAAAACCTAATTCTGTATAGCCAAGCTGAAAGATAATTAAATCAGCATATCTACAGGCTATTGAAGCATTAAAGGCCAAATCTCCAAAGACCTGGAAATCAAGAGGATTTGGGCATCTGAATGCCCCTGAGAAGCCAGGTGAACAGGCCAGAATCTCTTTTTCCTCCCTTCACTCTTGTGGGGAGGATTTTTAATTTCAACATTCCATCACTGGAATCAGCAGCAAATAATGGAGTAAAACTGGAAGAAAAAAGACAAAATATAAGGTGAGATTCTTGTATTTGCAGACCAGTGGCAATAGAGAACAGAGTAATAGTGGAAAATGAAAGCAGCAGTTACTGATACATTGAAATTGGACTGGACAAAAGACCAGCGAAAGAGTGTTGCCCTAGCAAGTGAATGGATGTTTTTATCTAATTCATATTTTGCATTTATTAACTTCTGTATCACTCAGGACAGAATACCCAGGAAATTAGAAGGTTATCACTTCTTTAGAGATAGGAAAGAAGGGAGGAGGAAAGAGAAAGGCAAGGATGTAAAGAACTCCTAGAAAACCAACAGTCAAGGGCATGTGTATCAGGTGTGGAAGGTGAAGATTCAGATTCCCACTCTGCACCACAAGGAGCCTTGCTCCCTGGTGGGAAAGTTTTGGAGGTCTCACCTCCTCATTTTCCTGTAGAGCAGATGAAACACCGGACCCTTCCCTTGCAGTCCTTCACAGAGCAGAACTCCTGGTTCCTGGCCAGTTCTACCCGCAGTCTAGCTAGCTGGCAAAGCTGGCAAGTGTCAGTATTTCCACCGCCCAGATGGAGGCACAGAGGAAGGTATACTGATTGACCAAGGTCACCCAACAGGCCAACAGCAGAGCCAGTAAGAGGTCCCAAGCCTCCAGAGTCCTGCTGTGAACAATTCTGCCTCTTCTTACCAGCTGTTTCCACTCCTGATATCCATCGCTCATTACAGATGTCACTAAAATCCAAATAAAACATAGCAAATACTTATTATTAATTTCCCAAAAATATACAGGGCTGTTTTTCCCATTGATTTCTGGCAGGTTCTTTCTTGAAATTTGCCAGATTGGTATGAAAACAAATACGTGTAAATTAGCAATATACGACATGACATGAATGAGAACATTCACTCTCTTTAATCATTCCCACAAGCATTTTGTCATTTTTCTGTCAGTTCTATTGATAGGAAAGGAAAACGCTTTGCAATTTTAATCTCTTTTCCCTGAGCACATTTTGTTCTTAAAGCTAGCTGATAGAAAGCTAACATATTGGAAATGGGGGAGGCTGGTGAGAAATAGGGAAGGGCTCTCTTTGTTTCTCTATTTCAGAGTGAACAAACATCCATTGGCACTTTTGCAGGCATTTCACTCCTCCCCATCTCCTCACCTCCTTAAAATATACAAAGACATTTTCTCTTTGAACCTTTCCGAGAAGGAAAAGGACAGATACTTCAAGTCAATCCTCTTGATTAATCCAAAAGTTTTCAACAACAGCCACCAGCTGCCTCTGCATAACCTTGACGTCAGGTTCAGAACTGCACAACTTTATTCTCTCATTTTCAAAACTGGACCATGTTGAAAGGCATCTTTGTTCTCATCCCAGTCAAATGAAGAATGGAGGCACAGAAGAAACAAATGGTGAGCTCAAGAGTTGGTGATGAGCACCTCCCTGGCCAGCCCTGGGGAAGTTTGCTGCCACATTTGGATTTCGATTTCTCATGTACTTTCTTGCACACTGCAAAGCAAGCCCTGAGCTCTGCACAGCATATCTAGGGATAACGAAAAACAACACAATGAATGTGTGTCAAAAATGATGCAATGATACAATATGATACATTGCAATAATATGACTATTACATTGCACAGAAGGAAATAAGAATGGCTGGGGGAATATAAAAGGATGCAAGAGGCCATTATTTGTTTGACATGAACTGAGTAAGATATCACAAGGAAGGCATCAAGAACTTCCCTTGTGCCCCAGAAGTCAGTACAACTTGTAGCAGCTGCAGCACATGTTGAATGGGGCAGCAAGTGAACAGTGAAGCATGGATGACTTTTGATTAATTGGGCCCCAAAAGCTAGTGTGGTCTTTCAGAGGGAAGTCTAAGTCCATGAGATACGGAATTAACTCTTCAGAAAGGGATACCCCCATGTAACATATCCAAAACACATTTTATAAACTAGAAAGACAGCTAGCTCTTGTTAATGTAGATGTTTAGCCATCCCCCAAATCTGCTCTCATATAATTTTAGATTTCATTTCTTGGCTAGAACGCATTTTCTATGAATATAAAGCATGTGTTTGTGCCTATTGCTTTATCTTTTTCATGCCTCTCAGACCTAGCTATTATCCATCTTGCCAATAGTTATTTATTACTTTGTGATTATAGGCAAAGTAGGTAATGACCTATTAAATCACAAACCAACACTTATTATCACCAAACCCAAACTCCAACTGCTAGAAAAGAATTGCTTAATTTCATATGTGGTTAAGAGTTTACTTTTTTTTCAGCCAAGATAATAGATGGTCGTTGCAAACCTTTTTTCCCAGGAAACTGGCAGTTGGAATAAGTACTCTATAGCTCATGTTTAAACTGTAAACAGAAGAATTGTTCTTGGTACATATTCCAGGCACAGAGCTATGCCCAGGGTTGAGGAAAACAATAGCAAATATATTTAAGTTTTATCTTACAATGTGCTCGAAAAAAGCATTGGCATTTGTCAACATGCTGCTTTCTCCCTTTGTGCAGCTAGAGGTGGATTATGCAGCCAGGTACAAGACAGGTGACACACACAACCTTGCTCCAACCATTTCAAACCCTCCCCCCAAACTAGGCATGAATGTCCTGAATGAGGACCAGGTCCAGCACAGGTATGGGCATGTCCTTTCACTTGCAGCAGGAGAAACAGGGAGGCAAAAAGGGGTGCCAAACCTCAGCACCATCCTTGCAAGGAAATGCTCCTTTTACCAAATGAGAGCCAGGTGTCAGCCTGCATCACCACTTGCTCACTTACGTTTTTGTGATTCTGGATGAATTATTGGTATTGGCTCTGAAACGTACACAAAATCGTATGGTGGCAGAAACAAGCCCTAGCAAGGAAACAGCAAGAAAGAAACATGATAGATATTTAGATCAGGTACAAATTAACTGTACATATTTTACATGACGTACTATATTTAACTGGTAATCAAATAACTACCCAAGAGTCTTTGCTAGCCAGAGGCTAAAAAATCTTACTTGGAAAGAATTCAAAATCGAGGCCAAATAAAAATAATGTAGTTAAGTTTGACATGCTTACATGAAAGACTTTTGTGATAAGCAACTGCAAGTCTTCTGCCAGGACCTGACTGACTGCCAAAAGGCTGTGTTTGTAAAGGTTGCAAGCAAATCACTGGCTCAGGTCACCGTCCAGAAACCTGTGAAGTTGAAAAAAACTTTGCAGTGTTCAGTGGGCTACTTTCCCCACTCCGAAATAGCAAACAATGTAGCTAAAAGAAAAGTATTTGTTAAGCAAAACAGGAAAATACCAGTGCAGTAGATAAAGCCATCATATAATATCTGCACATAATACCTAGTTCCTGAAGTATAATTAAAACTATTTCACAGTCTCTCCTCCGGCAAGGTGATTCCTGAGACAGCTGGTTGCTATCTTCCTTTTGCAATACCACCATACTCACAGGTCAGGATTCAGTCAGCAGTAAAGCCTTATTCAAGTCACCGCTGATTTGGCACAAGCTGCACTTCTGCTGCCAGGCAATTCTCTCCCCACTCCACCCACGCTCGACCTCCCCATGGCAGGCTTCCTCCCTTTACTTTAGCAAAACACATGTGGTATTGAGCCCCTGCACAGTGTTTGTACACATAAAACCCTCTTCAGTGTCAGTTTTTGCTTTCCAGCTTAAGGAAGCTCTTCCAAAATCTGCCTCAGCCCTTCTCTTTCTCAGGCTCAAGCTTTTGCATCCTAATAGTGGATGCCATTGCCTGGCTACATTTAGGGAGATACGAAGCACACTTGAGCATAATAAATCACACCCTGGTACAATGGGGAACTTTTCATTATAATGTGCCCCCTTTACAACAGAAATTTCTCTCAAAGAAAACAAAACAAAGTATGAAAAATGTTCATGTTTCAGGCCCTTTGGGCCCTCACATATATCTTTCCTTCCCTCCGCTAGAGTGTTTTGCCTGTTTTGGGATCCTCTCGCCTCCGAAAATGCAGCTCTGGGAAATGAATCATGGGGTTTTATTTTGCTTGAGACCACAGTGCCCAGGCATGTGCAGCCTAAGACAAAAAAGCAATAGAGCATTATTCCTGACCGTCTTTGATCCAGTTCTGCTGCTGTGGGAGTATGAGATTTGAAGTCATTTCCCATGCTCACTAAAAAGGCCGAGTTCTCAGCTGATGTGAGCAGTCGTAGCTCTGCTTTGACTTCAGCACAACATGTCTGATGAAAATATGTCTCGATAGCATTGGAACCCAAAGTCAGGTGTCCCTGTGTGACCCTACGTACAGTCATGTGGAGAGAAGGATAAACAATAAATTTTCTTCAAATATGTTACTCATTTCTGTTCCAAGAATAGCCCCTATAGACTATCAATAAAATGGCTTTTTCAGATGCAGTTAATTGTACAACAGAACACAGAGATCCAGCAAATCTCCAAGGTATCAACAGCAAACAATGATGAGGGACCTCAGCCCAAGAAAGCACAGAAAACATGTTAGTTACAGCATGTGGAAAGTCCTGCTGACTTCTTTCTAAAGAGCCCAAAGGGTCTTAGATTCCAGGAAACTATTGGCTATTATGGGTTTGCTAATACTGATGTGAAATTAGGGTGCTTCGGGCTTTGTCTGGGCAAGATCTAATGGAAAGCTTAACTGCCCTTTTTTTCTAGAGCCAACTGCTTGTTTTTCTTCTCCCCATTCTCAGCACTTTCAAAAATGAAGACCTAGGAGCAATGTGTACTGAGGGTTCCCAAAATCCTGCAGCTGAGAGAAAAGTGCAAGGGAATTATTACTGTTTCTATTTATTTATTTGTCTTGAAATACTGCCCAGAATGTCATACAACACGATAGGATGCAGGATTTCTGCAGAGAATAATTCACAGTCTAAATAAAAAGACCAGCCAAATGCCTCACTGGGTGCTCACATCGTGCCAGTCACTTCTTAGATGCTATCAACCCAGACGCCATAGCCAACTTGCAATGAACATTGATCTTTCCCTTTTCTTTGTCCCCCTCCTACCCCACTGCTTTGTGTTAAAGCCCATGCACAGAAAGAGACACAGTGAAGACTGGAAAGAAAGTCAGACTGGTGACGCCTAGATACGTGGGCTTTCCAGCCACGAAGCAGAGGCACTCCTTGAGCAATCCTACATTTGCAGGGCTGTCCTGGCAGTTCTTTTCTCTCTCCCTTGGCAAGGAATTGGAGGATCCTTCTTCCCAGCCAAGGTTACGTGGCACCAACGCTTGCCATACAGCAAAAAAAAAAAAAACATAAAAATTATATTGTCCATTTCATATGGGTATATAACATTCTCTGCACAAAAATAAATATTCCTTAGAATAAAGGAAAAGACCTTTACTAGTTACATAGATACTATTTACAACGTGCAAAGATGAATGTCTTGGTGAATTTTGTCCTCCCACTAAAATAGGAAAAGTGTTGTGACTTCGACAAAAGAACTGGAGAAAGCTTACCTCCACCCTGCAAAACAATCTCCCTTTTTGCCTGTTGTTGGCTGCAAGTCTTGTTAGGTGACTCATTGGGAAATTTTTCGATAAAAGTATCTGCCAGGACACTTTAAATAAAGTACTAGATTTTGAACAGCACTCAGAACCTATCCAACTGAGAAACAATCCACAGAAAAGGTTGTTCTGTAGAATCCAAATTCAAAGACCATGATATTTTGTCTTAAAATTTCTTAAGGAAAATAATAGATGAAAAGAGATTAAAAGATGAAAATCTGTATGAAGCCATAGGAGCTCCAGTCTTTTGAATTCCAACATATATTTGCAAGTCAGTGACTAAGAAGTATCAATTAGCTCCAAACATACCTCATAAATTTCTTTAACAGAAAACACATGCTTGGAAGGTAATGCATTATGTTAGTGTCTAGTTCTTTCCATTTCAGAAGAAGGAGTGTATGTTATACCCTCTCTAGCCTAGGGATCTATGCATTACCATTTAACACGTTCTTTTGTATATCTAAATGTGCTAGATAGATCACAGAATCACAGAATCACAGAATAGTCAGGGTTGGAAGGGACCTTTGGAGATCATCTAGTCCAACCCCCCCACCAGAGCAGGGTCACCTACAACAGGTTGCACAGGACAGCGTCCAAGCGGGTTTTGAATGTCTCCAGAGTGGGAGACTCCACAACCTCTCTGGGCAGCCTGTTCCAGTGCTCCACCACCCTCAAAGTAAAGAAGTTCCTCCTCATGTTAAGATGGAACTTCCTATGTTCAAGTTTGTGCCCATTACCCCTCGTCCTATCAATGGGCACCACTGAAAAAAGACTGCTCCCATCCCCCTGGCATCCTCCCTTCAAGTATTTAAAAGCATTAACAAGATCCCCCCTCAATCTTCTTTTCTCCAGACTAAAGAGACCCAAATCCCTCAGCCTCTCCTCATATGAAAGATGTTCCAATCCCCTAATCATCTTTGTAGCCCTTTGCTGGACCCTCTCCAGCAGATCCCTGTCCTTCTTGAACTGGGGAGCCCAGAACTGGACGCAGTATTCCAGATGCGGCCTCACCAGGGCAGAGTAGAGGGGGAGGATGACCTCCCTCGACCTGCTGGCCACACTCCTTTTGATGCACCCCAGGATGCCATTGGCCCTCTTGGCCGCCAGGGCACATTGCTGGCTCATGGTCATCCTGTTGTCCACCAGGACTCCCAGGTCCCTTTCCACACAGCTGCTCTCCAGGAGGTCGGCCCCCAACCTGTACTGATGCATGGGGTTGTTCCTCCCCAGATGCAGTACCCTACATTTACCCTTGTTGAATTTCATTAAGTTCCTCTCTGCCCAACTCTCTTAACTGGGCATATGCTGCATCATCACTGGTGAGAAGTGAGTGCCACTGCACCAGTAGCAGGTGACGGCTCTTCTCACAGTTGCTTTTGTTTCTTCTATGGTTCCTCCCAACGTACAAGAGAGGGTCTTCAGGATATAGCCGTACAGCTTTCTTGCACAAGGGCTGTGTAAGAGGAATCCCGCTCTGGGCAGGCACAGGGCTCTTCACATCTCCCTGTACCACTTACATTGTCTCTAACAGCTGAGTAGGCTCCAAAGGTAGTATTCTCCTATGGAATAGAGACCTGCTACGGCCAAGCTTTGGGGCAGTCAGGGTTCTGGGCTTCTTTGTCATTGTGTAGGCTCAGGTTTCAACCTGACATGCTTTCTGGAAACATCCAGGACAACATTAAGACCAGAGAGCTGTGAAGAGCTTTGCAGTCCCAGAGGCTAGACAGAGATCAAGGAGCAGAAGTATGGTAACGTTTTCCAAAGTACTTACATTGCTGTAGGGGCGCTCAGCCTGCTTTTAGAAACTTTCTTCTGAAATGTAAAGAAGAATTCTTAAAAAAAAAAAAAAAACAAACAAAAAACACACNNNAACACAAAAAAAGCCAAACCCACACACAAAAAACACACAAAACCCCAAATCCAACACTTATTTCAGTCCTCAGCTGGTCAAGTGCATAGCTACATGCCTCTGTAGGTGTGGCACCACCAACTAGGAGCAGTGCCTTGTTGCAGACCCAGTCCATCCCTCTCAGCACCCTCAGTGTTCAGCTGCTTAAATTTACCCAGTACCCGCCGAATCCAACTTGCATATCCAAGGGTACCAAATTGCCTTTAAAGATACCTTTGTCTTTTTCCTTTTTGGAGGTTTTTCTTTTTCAGCTGAGGCAATTATTACTTGTCATAAGTAAGAACTGCCAGCTGCAAAAAACATTTGGTTCACTGTTCTAAAAATGCTTTATAATTTTTTCTCTCTACAGCAAAAAATTTCCAACTCCTCTGGTGCATCCAGCCAATCAGGGGATGTAGTGGAAGGAGTACTGATAAGGCTATCTATCACTGTCAGTCAGAAGCATCGGAGCCCCCGGAGTGCAGTCACTAAGTAGAAAGTGTGGTGTTTGCAGCACACTGGCAAATCACTTAGGATTACATTGCAAATGAGGATGCTCAAGAAACACCATCACATAGAACGAAAATATTGTACCCAACTTGTTAAAATCATGCCCTTACCAGATCTAGGATGTGGTTCTCTTCTTTTAAACTGTCGTTCCAAAAAGAGCGTGTATGGATCACAAGAAAAAAAAAACAAAGAGAGTCTGTGGTAATTAATGCCTAGGACAGAGTTGAGAATGAACAGCAATGCTGAAGAAGACATAACTTGCAGATGGTATTGCCCACAGATGAAGGCTGCAAGAAAGAGGCAAGTTAACTAAGAAAATAACTCTTGCTTCAAGTAACTTTCTTGCAGTGTCTGAAGCAGAGCAGGAGCATGGGGAGATGAGATGCTCAAAACTCGCTTGTCAAACAATTCACAGGAATTCAGACAGATTTTGATTTGCATTTCACATTTCCAGATTTTCCCTTTTATATTTATGGTTCCAACAATCTCAAAATGAAAAGAAAAAAGTCTTAGTTTAACTGGGTGGGGCCCAGTAACCAGGAGAAGTGGTGTTTCATTCATCTTTGAGTCTCCTCTGAGGTCTGAACTTTCTGGGAAAGATTTGGAAAAATGAGCAGTGATGAGTGGCTTCACTTTGTTCAATCTACAAAACAGAAAGTCAATGGGGTAGGTTGATAGTCTTTCTATACATTTAATATTATTATAAAAGGATGATGAGTTCCAGGTTATTCTTCGCCCTAGTGGCTGCAGAAGCAGGAAGGAAGGATAAGGAAAAAAAATGTTCTTTATTAGCAACAAAGATTCTTTTTGCATACTAAGAAAAAATTCTCTTAAAGTAGTAAGGGATTGAGATTGAGAAGGGATTGCCTTTGGGTGTACAAAAAGCCCTTCTTGAGAATAGTTAGACTGGGATATCTCTTGGGAGCTGTGTGGGCTGACCTAATCCTTCCTCAGAGCAGCACCTTGAGCTAGAAGGTCTCCGGAGGCACTCTCCAGCCTCTCACTCCCAGCTTTCTATATGATAACCTGATGCAACATCAAGCAGAAACATTAATTCTGCCTTCCTGTGGCCAGAGTTACACTGGTAGATATCTGACCAGGGAATTGAGAGGAAAAAGTCTTCACACCAAATGAGAGTATGGATGACAGAGACAGCCTTCAGGCCAGGGCCTGGGCAACAATGGAATGATCATATAAATGCTTACAGCAAATCCAGCTGTAACAAGCAGCCCACAGTCTGAGCAGAGGCAATACATCTTTGAGGGACAGTATTTCTGCAGGAATTAGTACCACCGCGTAGAAAGGCACAGCGCCTGCTTGGTAAAATGAAATAATCACAAACGGGGTCATGATCCCCACAGCCAGATTTTGGTGGTTACACAAATGGTTGCTTATGCTATTAGGAAAATGCTGGCAATGAAATCAAAATACTTCCAGGGGAGAAGAGCTTGACCAGGGCAGCAGAGCAATTCTGCAGCAAAAACAGGTTGATTTTTCTATCCTGTGGCAGCAGGAGTCTTAAGCACTCACTTCACTGTCACTGCAGCAGCCGCCTTCAGTGTCTCACCACCTGGAAGTCCTGCTTCTTCCTTGCAGAGCACTGTGTTCATGCAAGTAGTTCCTGACATTCAGTCTTACGTCTCTCCCAGGAAAGGAGAATGGATGTCACTGCTTCTGCTTGATTGCCAAGACATGGTTGGCTGTCATTGTTCCTTCTTATTGCTGAGCTGTTCTTCTCCTGCCCAAACCTATCGGCTCTTGTAGGCTATTCTGGTTTTGACAAAACGCAAGCGGGAAGCAATCCCTCCCTCATACCAGGTAGCAGAGTCATGGTACTGCTAAACTAACTGCATCTTCTCACAAAACTTTGGGATGAAAGAAATACTAATTAGTCATTTTAACATGACTCTAGGGAGAGCTGGATGAGAGACAATATTTTCTGAAGTGACTTGTGTGCTTAGATGTTCCCAGATCTGGGAAATAGTAACAGCTCCATTTTCAGAAAGCCATGGGCACTCATACTTTGGGGAGAAATACATTAGGACATGTGCCTGAGTGTCAGAGGCCATCTCAAAACTAAGCACTCAAACACAGAGTTATTCTTAAATTATTCTTAAGTCTAAGCAATATGAGCAATAAGCAGTAAGTTGAGAACTTTCAGGTGGTAGAGCTATACTCCAGGGGGGAGCGGCTGGCACTCCCCGCAGCCCTCCAGCAGCTTTGCTGACAGGGTAGGGTGCATGATGTATGTGCACTGTTACTAATCTATGGCGGGGCTTCAGCTTTGAAATGCTCATCAAACAGTTTAACACCTCAATGGAGCAGCATAATGCAATTCATTTTGAAGGTGCTCTTTTCCCATTCAGAATGATGGCTGGGCCATGTTTACAGTAAAATTGCATTTGTCCTTATAGCACATGCTTTCCAAATACTAAGAAAATGTAAATTTTGTGTTGGATGCCAACTCTCAAGATGGGTAGTTTGGCTCCAAGCTAGCATCAGGCATGGGGATACATTAGAGCCTACAGGAGAGCTCAGCACAGTACCTACAAAGGCAGGTCAGGCTGTGAACACTCATGCTTTTTCTCCCTCGCTGCGTTTCTGCTCTATCCACAGTGCAGCCCCCTCGCCCTGTGTGCAGCTGAACACCGTTTGGCGGCCAGAAGTGTCACACACAAAAAGAGCACTTACATAGCTGTGATTTATGCCCAGTATCCCCAGCTGTGGATATCACACAAAGGTACTGACAGTATAGAATCAGCTAAATAGGATGCCAAGGAGTATTTCAGCAATGATAACACAAACCACAGTGACAAAAAGGACGCACACAGAAACACATCCCCTTCCTGGGAAACCACAGAACATGAAGAAAGTAGGCTAGATATGTCCAACACAGGGAAAAACTCCTTAGTTATATCTCAGTTTGGCTCCATTGGCAGCCATCAGTGATGTGACTATATCACTCTTCCTCTTCATCCTGTGAGGTCCCCATGCACACGTACCTCATGCGTGATCTCATTTTGACACATTCAATGCTCAGTTTACCCCTGCCTCTCCATGGCCTGTCTTTTTTTGCCAGGCTTCAGGCTGATCACACGTCTCTTCACTCTAAGGACAGCGCTGCTGTCACAGAGTCCACCTACCCCCTTTTGTACAGCTATTTTAAACTTCTCCTCAAGCTTACCCCTCCATCCATGCTGAGGGCCTCTCTGGAGAATTGTTTTGGCCACAAAGAGACAGGAATTGCATATAAATTGTTCTTTGCTATTCCTTTTCTGCTAATCCATGCCTGCTGCTTTGTGGCCTGACTCTGCTCTGGGTTCCTTGAGACCATTCCCAAGTCCCTGAGTCAGTTCAGGCCATACTCTGGTTCCCACCAGACCTCCAGCTGCCACCTCCATGAGCTCTTCTCCCACCTCACCTTTCCTCCTCTGCTGCATCTTAATAGCACTCATGGTCACAGCCTCTCATCCACACTGCTCACCTAAGGGGATTGCTGTTTTGGGAGAGAATAACACAAAAAACCCCAACCAGAACTGCAGAGGCAAGGTGGGCATACACAATGAGAAAAAGTGTAAAAAATGACAGCAATGTACAAATACTTTTTTGATGCAAAATGTATGTGGAAAGGAAAACACCTCAGTTGAGCATTTGTGTGTTGAGAAGGTAGCTGCTGTATTTGAGGCTGGGTTACTTGTTGCAGAGGCCCTCAACTGTCCCACAGTTAAGACACACAAAATTCTTGTAGCCTAATTTCCAGCAGTGCTCATCACCTCTCATTGGTTTAACAGCTTCAGGGGTACCTCAGCCATACTCATGAAACACCTGACTTTCAGCGAAGTTTTCCATTTGTTATTTTGTAGACTGTAATTTGAATCCACAGCCTTGTGAAGGCTCAGATGGCTAAAATTTGTGCTGTCAGACAGGTGCAATTAGCCCCGTTTGCACCTGCAATTACTTAGAAGTTTGAAGACGTGGACGTGTGTAATTTCTAGTGTGAATTGAGCTTGGGGGGGGGGGGAAGTTATTTCAGAAAATCATTGTTAAGAAACAGAATTTGCTTGTAACGTAAAGGAATCAACCATCTTGAGTGATGGGACAGGGAAATCAAACATCACTGTGCAGTCAAACCTACCCAATGAGCAGCTAGGACAGTCCTTACATGCATTGCCAGACCTTTCTTAAACATATACGTGCACAAAACTACATGGCTGATGCTAAAAACTGATGCAAACGATGCTTTTACTCCACAGTAGTGCCCTCTGCAGTAGCCAAATTCACCTTGTATTCTGCCTACAGAACCCAGGATCAATCTTAGTCTACTCCTGACCTCTCTGTCTGCCAGTAGCAAGCATAAACTACTTACTCTTAAACCAAGACAGTACTGCAAGCTGGGTAAAAGGAAAACTGAATTAATAGCAAAGTTGTGCTTTGTAAATTTGGATTGAATTCAGCAAGTACTCTAACCAAAGAGGGAGAAACACTGAAAAAGCCTACTGGTCTTAGTTTATATTTTCAAGATTCATTACTGATATTACATTTCACAGAAATGTTTTTTCATTTTTTTCAAAGAAAAAATTAAAAGGCTTAGATAATTTGAAAATAAAATTAGCTGAATTTCATTTCAAGCTGAATAAAACATCTGGGTTGGAGTGATGTTGAGATTTTTCTTTCACAGGAAAGACAAAACTACCTGCATTTCCCCCAAAATTCATTTTCTTATTGCTCTCCTCATGAGAGGTGATAGCATGATAATAGCATTTACTGCCTTTCAAGGAACCTTATGCCCATGATGGTATGTTTGGGTTTTGAGGCCAGGAATCTAAACCTTTGTCTATGTTTACAAAAGGATTCACAAAAGGCTGTATGTGTAGGGCAGAAAATGACAGTTACCCTCTACTCTGACACCTGTGAGTGGTGAAAGGGGAGACACAGGTCCATGTACAGCTTAGATCTAATATCTCTTCTGCTATTTGTTTTGCGAATCAAGTCATTTCACCAAATCCCTTCATCATCCTGCAAATAACGGATCCTATCACATTGTCTTACTGGTATTAAAATCAACTGGTTATTTTTCCATTATGAAGCAAAACATTCCCAGAACCTATTACAGCTGCTATAGGAAGGTTTTTATTCTCCTGCATCAAAGCACTCGAAGTATTATTTACATTGTTTTGGTTTAGCATATCTTGGATACAGGTGACCCCGCCTTTCTAAGATGACAGAATGATTGTAATGTTATGAAGATGAATGGGATGATATTAATCACCCCTATGATACACAGTACTTTTGAAGGAATAGTGCATAAAAAGGACAAACAGTCCAATTTTTAAGTGTAGAAAAACATCCAGGAGTGGAGATAGAGCAGTACCGCGGTATGGATGGGTGCGAGTATGTGGAATGAAAAGCATAAAGGCATCTCACATGGTCATTGTAACACCATGCAGTTCAATGCTGGGTAGCACAGAGGGTGGGAGAGGTTTACCCATCTTCCTAGCACTGATTCAGATCAATTTTATTGTTAAAAGAGAATAGAATGGTCACTGGTTTCTCCACCTTGCATAGGACAGAATTTCACCCAGCAAGTCCTTCACCAGACACATAATTTCTGAGTGAAGTTGATCTTATTTTTAGAAAAGGCATCTAGTTTTGATTTAAAGATTTCATGTGACAATGAATCCAGCACAATCCAAGGTAAATTGTTCAAATGATTAATTGCGCTCACAGCAAAAACGTACACCTATTTCTAGCATATACAACTGTTCCTTCTTCACTGGTTTTCCAGTAACCAGGGAAGATGTTTCTACTGGTGGACTAGCTTTTTGAGAAAAACCTTCTTAAGGTCATCAATATTACAGTCTACTCACCAACAGAATGGTAAATGCCTGGTTCCTACGGCTTGGTACCTGTGGAGCTGAATCAGACCTGGCAGGCACTACTTTTGTAAACTGACACTGGTGTGGCCATCATTCGTACATTGCAGGAGGGAAAGGGAGAAGATGTGGGGACAGAGCAGGAGGCAGATCTGCCCACCGAGGGGTCTCAGTGTCACAGCTCCCTGGAGAGGGAGATAAGCATGGGACACCGAACCAGCAAAACCACCTGCCTTGCTTAGGACGGGAGTCCCTGAGGTGTTTATCACAGCATCCTCACTGCCCACACAGTTCCAGTTTTGTGGCTTGACCAGGAACAGATTCAAACACAAATGATGTGAAGGGTACTCAGGGGGCTGGATAACCTCTTAGCCTTGCCCACACCACAGGACACAGAACACCAACCTGCACAGTGCTAACATAAAGGTTACAGTCAAGAAATCTGCCCCTCTTCTTGCCAGGATCAAGCAGAGTTCAGAGACAAGCCAACAACCTTGCACTAGCAAACATTAAGGATGGATGAAAGCTCAAAACTTTTCCATCTTGACAACAGCAGTGATTTACAACAGCACAAAAGCTCTGTAGAACAACTTAAAGCAAGGCTCTGAGGAGCCAAGATTAGTTACCAGACAGTAGAAAATAGGAGTAATCAATTTTGTTCAGCCTGGACTAAAGTTCTGCAACTTTCCTGAGGATCGAAAGAAGCACAAAGGTGTTTGAACATCTTTTTTTTTTTAGCTATTGAAAAGAAGATGATCCAAAAACTTATAGGAAAAAAAAAAGACTTCTCGGCTTATGTTTGGCTCTTTGGGATGTAAAAACAAAATTTAAATAAATAGGGGTTGAGATAAATAAAGATGCAGTTAAGATTTTCTGTTTCTCCTGGGGTTACTTCTTGCCATGCTTACTGCCATTGAGTAGGACCTTGCTCCTTAAAGAGTTCCCTGTGAACAGCAAGATTATTCTGAGAAAAAATACTTTATACAAGAGCCTAGATCAGACTACAGGAAAAGAAAAGGCAGGATTTGAATAAAAGGGTGCTTTAGGCAATTGGACTTCAACTGTGCTGAACTATATCCTTGGTTTCTCACTGCTCAATGTGTCGTCTTAGTTGCTTATTGTCTCATTTTATCTTCAGTAGGTGAGCCAGAAACAATGGGAAGAAGCAGACTAAAGGAAACAATGAGCGATGATGAGGGCTTTAACAGGAAGGGGTTTGTAGTTGTGTTTTTTAAATACAGTGCTTTCACAGAAAGGTTTAACAAAATTTACCTATGTTGTAATACCCTGCTAGATTAAAGGCTTAGGCACATTTGCAAAATGAAAATGAATCCTGTGTTTAATCATTGTATTATAATATTCATTAATATTGCAACAGCTTTGAATTATACAATTACACAAATATTTTGCATTCTATGATTTGATTCAGTAATCTCATTTATTTTAGGTTTTATTAGCTGTTTGCTTCAAATTCATTCAGTCAGATACTCATTTGGTTTGCAGCAGAATGGGAAGAATGATTTCTTCATCCTAATGGGAAGAACAGAGCCAGCTCTCATATCGCAGCACCGCTCTGGAGACCAAGTCTCTTCTTCCTGGAGCATTGTTCCTCTCACACAGGGTTGTAAGTTAATGTCCTACCTATCCCTAATTTTCTTAAAGTAGAGGAAATGTACTGGATAAATAGCTGGGGTTTTCTGCTTGTGGAAGACTTCCCAGCTCCTCAAGAGCCTTGCTGCTCCCTTCCCTCAGCGCTGCACCTATTGCTGTAACACAGCTGACAATTCCTATCCTCTCCACTGGGCATCTCCCCCACTTCTAGTGATTTCCCCTTCTTTCCTCCCAGATTAAAAGAAGGGGGACTGATGCAGGTATCTACTGCTGAGGCTGCTGAGAACTGCAAAAAAGGAGGCAACAAACTGCTTAGATTGTTCATACTGTTGCTGTTTATATGCAGGGTGAAAAAGGAGGCTACCTCAAAGTTAGAGATTTGTTCCGTCCAAGCCTTGGAGACTTTTTGATTAACCGTGTAAAAGTTATATACCCTTTCCTCTCCATCCTCTCCCAATACACAGGGATTAACCAATTTAGCTTATTATTTCAGGTTAACAGAACAAGTGAACAAAAAAAAGACAAAAATGAAAGTCCCCGTGAGAAAACCTCCACAAACACAAATAACCATTCCTGCCCCCCAGGACTACCTGATCTGGGAAGCAATTTGTTTCAGTAATAAATTATGGGTTAAATACACAATATTGATGTGCATCTGTAAAAGCAATGGGTCAACTCCCTTGTCCGCAGCCAAGGCATCTCCAATTTAGAGAAGACTTGAGCATTTGGTGCCACAGATCGCTAAGTATAACCCTTCTACAGTCTTAACCGAATCTGTAAACAGATAAGGCAAAGCCTGAAGAAAGGATCTCTCAAGCAGGTCAACCTACACATTCACAAACACAAGCACACACATACATACACACATGTTCTCTGTTCCAAAGCTTCATAGTATTTTGTTAGCTGGAGGTAGGATTAAAGAAGAATTTGAGTCCCCCAAAGCCTTTCCCTGAAAGTGAACATGTGATAACAGTTTGAGTTGAATCATCAAAAGCGGTGAAAGCTGAGACTGAGAACAACAACAAAATGAGTACTGCAGATTCACATGAGTAATGATTCACACGATTAATTCTTCTTAGGGGTTAAAAAAAAGGTTAAAGCGGGATTACTGCAGCCAGCCTTAGGCTTTGAGGGACTTTGAAGGCCCACAGAGAAAGAGACACATTTCTAAGGTAGAAGGCTTCCTACCAACTTGAAAGGCGGAGGGAGGAAAATAAGAAATAATAACAGGTGTGATGTTCTAGTGCATTGAAAACTGAAAATCTTTCCATATTCATTATGGAAGAATAAATCTGGAGTCACAATATAATATAACCACACAAAATTAATAAGATCTGCAATCCAGTACTTCATGGGCTGAAAAAATAAAACAGCTCTTCCAATGCCACGTTGGCAAAAGAGGGTCGAGCATATGAAATAATGGAGAAACACCACGTATCCGCTTGTGAAACAAATCCCTGCTACTTCTAAAATAAGGATCCCATTTAAAAAATAGCTTATAAACATTGGAAAAAAAAAATCAGCTTGTTAAACCACTCACAAAGATGGAATCTCAAAGCAAGCATTTCCACTTGCTGGTAAGTCTAAAACAACTGAAGATTTTAAAAGTCTGTGTATAGACCTCATCTATCAAAGGGTGCTCAGAAACAATAATGTAAATTGAAGATATTAGTTTATACCAGATTAGTTAAAACCACATTACATCATTGAGAAGTTTATCTAAATAAAAAGTGTCTTAATTATTTTTCTTAACTCACTTTGGAAATAGATTGACAAACTGAAATCAGGGTACTTTTCAAGAGAGTCTGTATAGGAGCTTAATCCAAACTTTGAAGCCCCTATGGGTATTTCTGATTCATAATAATGATGCATTTCCTTAAAATAGTTAGGATACATGCCTCAGCTTCCCCACACACCCACAAATAGATAGCGTAGATGTTAACTAGACTGTAAAACTCCTTGCCACCAACAGCTCTGTCCTGTGTAACGGAGACGGTACAGTGCGAGGGCTGACCCTGCTCCAAACGCTGCTGGCACCAGCCACCCCGCTGTGCTAAACTGCTAGCAACCTGCAGCATTCGCTATCAGCTCAGATTTCTGGTCTGCTGGAAGTACCTGGGTCACCTACCTATTGCAAACCAATTTCAGGAAGCTGTCGGGTAACAGGTCATGCAAACTGAGTTGTCCAGGCCACCTGCAACAGCAGCTTTGCTGCTCGCCTCCATCAGCTTCTGCCTTTACAGAAATGGCACCTTTCAGATAAACTACGGACAAATGGTCTAAACTTAATCCATCTCCTAAGGGAAATTAAAATCTCAAGAAAGGCTTGGAAAGACAGCAGGGCCTGTCAGTGATGTCTCAATTGTTATTAATGGAAGGCTATACCACTGTGGAACTTTTCTTCTCCCTTTTTCCCTGTTAAGGTGGTATTCAAACCTGCTCCCAGCACAGACTTGTGGTGCTAGAAAAGTGTAGTTCAGAGAGTAGCAAAGGGTTCAACAATTTCCTCACCACTGAGGGAGTTCAAGCTGCTTTTGGAGGCAGTTTTGGCTACCCCCAGGAAGATGGTTTACTTGACCAGGTTGGCAGTCCATCACAGCCTCTCTTAGGCTCCGAGTGAGGCACTGAAAGGAAGAAAAAGACTACTGCTTCCAGCTTTTCCCTGCTGCTGCCAGTCTTTTTTGATGGCCTTCAAAGTGAGGGCGGTACAGTCAGGACGCTGGGCACCTCTGTTATTTAAAATCCCCGTTCACATTGGGAGGTCGTCCACTTCTCCCTGGCTCTCAGAACCGCAGGATGGATCAGGCATGCTGCTGCAGGTGTCACCCCCTGTGAGCAAGTCCTTTCCCTTTGAATGAAAATGGTTTATAAATATGTAAGTGTACAGCATTTACCTGAAACATGGACAAACACAAACAATTGCTACAAGGTCACTTGGATGAGAATTAGTGATATTTTGCATCACCTCTTCTCACAGAGTATCATTAAAGAATGGTTATTACTGCCTTTGCAGACTGATTTCAATGGTTCAATTCTATTGGCTTTGTACATGGAACATTGCATTTTGAATTATAAATTACACCAAGATCAGTAAAGAACTGTTTCTTGAAGTTCAAGTTTCATTTGTTCATTTGCAGACCTGAAGTCATTTTAAGGCAGGGAATATCTTCATATCATATGTGGGGACTTCAGTCACTGCTTCAAGGCAGTGAAAAAGACCCCAGTACGCATCTATGGGTCGAGGACAGCATCTCTACCAGTGATGCAGGGCCTTAAGATGGGTCTTTTTATGCACAAAAAGTGGTGGCCGTGGTTGAATGAGAATCAGGCCTATTAATTTTGTCATTGAAACAAAGCTGCAAAGTTGTTGATGTACTTAAGCCTGCAAATTTTATATCATTGCCTTCCCAGTACACATCTACAGGGTATTTCCTCTGTCAAAGCTCCTTTGCTGGTCTGGTTGCCATAGTACCTGAGCACCTCCAAAAGCAGTTATCCTCCCAGCCCTCGCCGAGCGAGAAGTGCTATTACCTGCACTTTATACCTGGGAAACAGGGTGCAGGGAGGCTAAATGACTTGTTCAAAGTCATGCAGGACATGTTTGAGTTCCAGATTGCTAAACATCAGCCTGGACAATCCCTCCTTCACGTTAGCTGCTCTTTATATAGTATCGTCCAGCCATTCTCCGCTAAGTGAGTCTTATAAAGATAGGGAACAAGGCATGCATGAAAAGAAAATGACTGTGCAATAGAGGTAGGGGGTTGACACTAACGGATATTTGAACTACAAAACCAAAACCAAATTAAAATTAAAGCTCCCTTATTAAATTTTTAATCGTCGTGTGACACTGTGTAATCATTTTTAAACCACCGGCATCTTCCTTTTATATGAGACAAGTGGAGGGAAAAATGGGCTGAATCCAAGCCTTTGTTTGGCTTTATTATGTGCAATTCCTTTTTAGCATTCCGAGCATTTAACCTTGAAAAATAGTGTTGTTTTGCCACTGTGTTTTCTGATTGTTAGTCTCAAGGCATCTCAGTGGCATCTTTATAAATCTGCTGTAGCTGTTAAATATTTCTTACAGTCCAGTGCTGAAGACTGAAAAACCCAGATCACTTTTAGCTGTCAGGCAATTAATGTAATCCAAAGAAAATGAAAGGTATGTGCAACTGGGACTGCTTTTAATAACACAGGGTTCCTGACTCATGCTTCTATGGGGAACAAGGGAAAAAAATCAATAAAATAAAGCATAGAGAGGGTGCTGGAAAAGATCCTGAGACTCTGAATGCCATTTCATTGCAGATTATGTGACAACTAATATTTGGAGAGAAAACATGATAAATGTATTTATTGATCACCTGTTTCAAATGACAGCCATAGTATAGTTACACAGAGCTGCATCATCTCACATCATCAGTTTCTAATTTTTCCTCTTTCAGGTCACTCCTGTGTTTTAAGTAAAGTCAAATACAGGAAGGAGGTATTTGTGTTTAGAGATGCAATGCCAGTATTGACGGCTGTGTTCTTAGCCAAAATACAGAGGGACAAAGGGAGCTAAGACAGCGAGATACAAAGGTAGTAAGGCACAGGATGAATAAACTGTGCCTATGAGCCAAGATCTGAAACAAGTTCCAGGCTCTTCATGGGCACAGGGATGCTACTGCAAACAGAGCGCAGGAGCGGGGATTTTAGCACTCACCCAAGTGGTGCTGCTATCAGTGGCAGTAACCGCCCAGCAGATACCACTGAAGGCCATGGGAGCAGCCAAGCGTTCAGCACTTCAAAAGTCAGATTGAAGCGTGCGATAGGGATTTGGAAACCTAACTACAGGTCCCACCTACTTAGTAACCTTTTTATTCGGTCAATAACCATTGCCAGTGCCACAAAAGACATGCAAAAGGAGTGAGCTCAAAAGCCTGTTTGGCACGGGGCAGTCCAACAGACCAGCAGTTCGGAGGTGAGTAAAGTGAGGGGACAGGCTTTGTCCACTTCACCAAGGTTTCCGAGCTGGGGACATTACTGCTCTGGCGAAAGAAGGGCAAAACCTGGGAGGCCACAAGACCGAATCTTCCAACATCAGCAGTCCCTCTGAACAGACCTGGGAGATTGTCAATGCCTGTGTTAACAGGACACAGCACTTATTCAGTGGATTTGCTATGCACCTTCACATCCCAGAACCTGGTGAGTGTTCCTCTGCTCAGTTCTGCCCTGACCCCTATTTAAATGGACATTTGTGCCATCAGCAGAGTTTCTGTGTGCATCTCTGCAAGCCCAGAGCCACAGCATTCCCATTTGCATCTCCTGACTAGTTCAGCTTGCGTCTATAATCTTTCTTCCTCTGGAGTAAAAAAGAGTTCTGTCTGTATTAAGATGGCAGGATCGGGCCCTTTTATGATGCTGCCAATATAGAATAATTAAAGCAAACTAAATGAATAATTCCAGCAGATGAAAATTAACTCAGCCACATAGGCAGATAAAAGCATCTCCTGTTATTTGAAGTGTCTGTGGAGCTGCACCTTTAAACACCATGGCAACCAATGCCATTACTGAGTTCTTTTTTAGATCTCATTTAAAATGTAGGAAAATTGATGCTTTATTCACTCAGGGTAAGGTTTTCTTTTTTTTTTTTAATACGAAAAAAATCTTGAATCAGGTATGGCCCTGCTTTTAACAACTAAATCCCTTTTTATGTAACAGCTTTTCTCATACTTCCTTGCACAGCTTTTCCCATACTTCCTTGCACAGCTTTTCCTTCTCTAGCTCCCTGCAGGTTGACCATTTAGCCAGCACCAAACATTCCTCTCTGAGAACCACTTATTGATCTGTTTTCTACTCTTTAACATACCCTTTCCCAGTTCCAAGGGCCGCATCTCCGCTCAGGGCTAAAAGCAGTGACTTAGTACATTTTCTTCTTGGCAACTGATTCCCTCAACAGTCCACAAATGCTAGATGGTTTTCATCAACAAAACAATCATTCATTAATCCTGTTTACTGACTTGGAGCCAAGTATTCCCATGGCTACAAAATAGCTGTGCTATATCCCCTTTCATATACTGCAGGTGCCGGGAAGTGGCTTCCCTGGCATGATATCACACAGTTTATTTGTTGATTTGCTCTCCCTGGTTTGTATGTGTGAGTTACGGTCAGCCATTTACTTTCAAACACCAGTGCAGGCATCAGCAAATATACAGAAAACTAAGTTCTTCTCCCAGACTGATCCAGCTTTAAGCACAATAAGGCTGAAAACTGTGTAGAAATTACTGTATGGGATGAGCCAGCCGAGTCAAGCATCTAGTGGCCAGTCCCAGATGCCTCGGGAAAAACTAATTATTAACAGCCTGCCATAGGAATAGGCAAGTAGCCTCTCCGTCATACTCCGCTATACATGCCTACACCATGACTGTGCTGGAAGTGTCTACAAGATTTAAAAGATGCATGAGAACTGCTAAAATGCATCAAGCCTCTGGCTTGCATAGGTCCCGCTGCAGGACACCAGACAGCTTCAGATCCACCACAGAGAGGCTGCAGCAGGGACACAGGAGACGATTTTCATATTCCAAAAAAGTATCCTCCCTGCCACTAATAAAGTTTACTTTACAATCTGAAGGATTATACACTAATTCCTTTCCAAAATTTGCTAATGTCACTCTTCAGGATGTTTTTGCTAGTTCAGTTGCAAGCCCTTTTTAATCTTGCTGTATCTTGGCCGTGGCGATGCTCCTCCAGGACTTAACTCCGCTGTTTCCATTCTGCTTGCTGTCATTACCTAACTGTTCACATCCTGTTGGAAAGGCCAGAAATCTGCCATAGCACTAAAATATACAGGAGGCAGTTTATTCCCAAGTAAAACATACAGGCCCCTTAGGTCCAGCTATGAGCTGCAACAGAGGCACCATACTCCTGAGTCAAACTGTTCATTAAATAAATTACTTGTTCAATAAATGTAGCCCTTCTTCAGCTCATTAACTGTCCCTCCAAAAAACATATTAATTTTTACAAGTTTGTTCATTACTCACAGCTGCTTAATATATTCAAGAGTGCAGACTGCTCACAAGGTGGCCATAAAAAGAACTTAAATTGTTGGTGGTTATTTGGTACTCTGTATTTAGCTCTGTGTCTCAGTGGCTATTGGGTATTGATTCTCTCGGCTGAATGAAACATTTCTGATTATTCCTAAAGGAATTTTCGGTTGCGCCTTATACATATTCTCTTTCTTCAGACACACAGAAAGAATTTGCCTTTTCTTGAAAAATTACGGAAATTAAATTCAGCTATACAAGTGTCCATGAACAGTAAAATGGATGAACAAGCCCCCAGGTGCCTCTGGCGACTATGGAACCAACCTTAACACTGCTACTGACTTTCTGGGTGACGTGACATATCATTTTACCACCCTGCTTCAAGGTTAGACTGTATAAAAGATCTTGACTGTTGCAGAAATCAGTTAGGATGACAATTTGAGCCTGTAAAATACTAAGTAAATAGCAGGTACAATTAATGGTGTCGAAGACATTAAATCCCTAATTCTACCCACCAAGTTTTACTCTGAGCCATCCTTCCACTGAAATGCATATTGCAATGTGCCAGCACAAGAACTTCAGACAGTTAGATCCTTTAGAGAAGTTTAAATCAACGAATAATTTCTGTGAGCTATTCTTTTCATGAAATTTGGCCTGAGCAGCAAATAAGTTACAGCAAAGCTTATACAGATCTATTTTGCCCTCAAGAGAGTTAAAAAACTGCTGCATATTCTGTGATTTGCACATTTTCGCTCACTTAACATAAAAGTAATGATATTTTCTACTCCATTCTGCACGCTTTCAGTTAAAGCAGCAATGGCCAGCTCTGAGCTTTCACCTCAAAAGACTAATGTCACTCTTTGCCGCTCCAGATACAGCAACAGGAATTTTCAGGGCTGCAGTTTATACTTGCTGGGTTGCCTGTACTTCTGCCAACTAGTAGAGAAATATACCTTTCTTATACAAGTGGGAGTGTTGACACAGGTGTCAAATTTAAGATGAGGTATAGATAGACAATTTTCCCACCACTGCAAATGTTTGTTTTCCAGTAAACACAACAGTGGTGTCAGGCATACTTGATCAACCAGGATCTAAAAATGGGAAGAAAATTAAATCAACAACATTTAAGAATTTCTCTTGTCTCCACCTTCCAGGAAATCTGGTTCTAAGGCATGGCTGGAATAAGAGCCCAGTACATAATGTAGCCCCACTAATGGTACAGTAAATTATAAGATCACGGAAGAGTGCTAAGTGAGAAGTAGGGATTTTCTTTGAATGGTTGATTTCTGGAGATTTATTACCAGTTATTCAACAGGATATTGGATTGGTATGGGCTATGTTAAAAATAGGGACAGGAAAAACAACTTCATTTTTGCTGTTGGAACAGACATGGCCAGACTGGGGTTACCTCAAAGCCATCTGCCTGCTGATGGCACTGGTGACATGGAGCTGAACTCACATTTTCAATTGCCGTAATTGTCATACACAGTACCAGTAACTTTTTTTTTCAGTAACAGCTTGTTTACCAGATAAGCTATTGCACCCATCTACCAGCAGCATTTTTAATTCATAGTTAGCACTTTTTTTTTAATGTCACTTGACTGAGTGACCTAAAATATGTTTGCAACCACAAAATGTACACACAGATGTATTATTAAAAAAGATTCTAAAGAACTGAGGAAAATGAAATATTATACTATAAGCCAAAATGTAATCTTCACATACACCATCTTATTAAAATCTGAGAAGCATCCTTTTTAGTACCAATCCTTCTATTGATATATGGAGGAGTGCCTAGGATATCATATTAGCTCTCAGAGACATGCACTTTGTTGTTTTTATGCCAGGAGCAGCACTCCTTCTCCCACGGCCAAACAATATATACTGCATTTATATCTGTTATATTGTGTTCACTTATAAACAGTTTGCAAAGTTTAGCCCTGGAATAAATATGTCATTACAATTGTGAATCATCAAACCTGACTCCTCCAGAAAAGAATTTGTCCTTTTGTCCTTAGAACTGGATATTTTGTGCTAGAAAGTGACATGCTTTCATGGAGCTGGCTTTGACCCTTCGACAGGGGAAACAGGGAAAAAACCAAAACTATTGCCAACCTCTGTATACATCTGGTCAAAAATTAAGATGTCTGATTAATTAGTATTTGTTATCATGCCAATATAAATGAAAGAAAGGGATATGCCTTAAAAGAAAAAATCAGAAGACTTCACTTAAAAAAAGCACTGACATATCTGATTGTAAACTGCCCATGGCTGTGTCCACGCAGCTGCATACGTCCTGCTCTTGGTCTGCTCTGCAGCCCGGCCTCTGCCACTGGGCTGCATCTCCCAGCTGCATCACTGACACAGAAATCCCCCAACTCTGTGAGAAGAGAAATGTACTGATAGCGGGGGAGCCGTACACGAGCTGGAAGCCTTGTCACTGAAAGAAAAGGGTCACACCCATCACTAAAAATACACCACCTCTGGCAGCTCATGTTAATATTGAAATGAACTATGATATTGCCTGGGGTTTTTTTTCTGAAGAGAAAATAATTTTGACAAAAATCAGAACTTTCTTCAGAAAATATTTTGATGTTGTGGAAACGGGAGTAAGGAGTTGCTTGGGGATTTTTGTTTGGAGATTTTGCATTTGAAATTTACAGGAAACTTGCACCAAATGAATTCCCACTACAAAGGCAGCACAAGTGGATAAAAAAAAGCCACAATATACAGTAAAACATCCTTCAGTAAGCTGGTTCAACGTAACTTACTATAAAACCCACCCACTATCTTACATAGGTGAAAAAAATTCAGGTTAAGTGGTAAGTCAGCTTCATTACAACTTGCTGACAGCTCTGTTATGCTGTGCATATGTTTCTGTAGCACAGAAACTCAAAGGCATTACTGGTGCGTCCACCCTTTTCCATATCCTACATTAGCATGCAAGTCAATCATTCAGAATCACTTTTGCCATCATCAGATAAAGTTCCATTGCAAAGGGATTTCTATAATAAACGTGAACTCCGCAACTGCACTTAAACTTAATGAACTCCGTAACTGCACTTAAACTAAGTAGAAAAGTTCCCATTACCAATTAAGACTCATACCCATAGTAACAAAACATATATCAAGTGAGGTAACACAGTGCTGAGATTTTACAGGGACACAGTGGGATACGTAAAAGGTTCTCCACTCTTCCCCGGTCCGTGCTAATATCTACCTCCATAGTAACTCTTTTCTCTCTTTCAATGCTTTGCAAAGTAAATGTGGTTTATGGAATTTACAAGATATAAATTGCAAGAGGAATTCTTGGACACACTATTAAAGCAGTGTTTGGCCCTGCTGGTTCCATTATTTCTCCAGAAGGCAGCATATCTATCAATAAAACACCTTTATCTAGAATGTGCTTTCTAGGATGCTGGTGATACAATGACATGGGAATGGGACGTGATGACATCAGAAATGACAGAAAAACCCCCAAACCTATTTACTAACCACCTTTTGTACTCCAAAACCAATAGGTGTGGCTGTCAGAAATATTGCATTAGACAGTAACCAGCTTTTGCATTCACATGCTCAAAACATGTAAGAAGGCAGAGAGAAGCTTATGGATATGATCAGGATACAAGTCACCAGCCTCTCCCAGGCTGGGCGGAGAAGTAAGGGACCAGCTCCTCCTCACCTCCAGAAAGGGATCACCACCTCACCTCACCTCCAGGAAGAGGTCTGATTCTGCCCTCTGCCCAGTTCTGCAGCCTAGGTGCCTAACAGCATGTCAGATAATTTACCTGCCTATTTCTCCATGTCTCTTTTCTATTTTTCTTTTTTTCCCTTTAAATCATCCACTTAGCTTTCTGCTGCTCCAGTCTCACAAACAGCCCTGAGGAAAGAGTCCCTTTGCAATGGGATTTTCTGCCCTGACAGCTCACTATAAAGTCCCTCATCAGCCTGGCTCCATCGCATCTGTGCCACTTCACATCACAGCTTAAACAATAAAAATAAATCAAGTAAATGAAAATATGCATCCTGAAGGCCTAATGCAAGTGATTTCATCCATTTTAAGAGCCACCAGCTCTGATTTACCTTAGAACCTTGCTTCTGCCTTGAGGGTGCCTCTGAAGTACCCTGTGACTAATGCCCCTATTTTTAGGTTTGTAGCAGAAGCCAAAGAGAAATTAAAGAAATAAAATGGAAAAAATAATGAGAGCTCATTTCAGCTTATAATGGTATTTTCTCAGGTGACTAAACATTCATTTGACTTTTGGTAGTGTTGAATTTGTTCTCCATTAGGGCAAATATGATTTGGAGGCTAGCTTGACCTCTGGAGTGTAGAACTTTCCTTTATCTTTATTGCCGGCTTCAGTTATTTATCAGGTCAGTGTGTGTGCTCAGATTCCAGGAAAACTGAGCAAAGAAATGAAATTAGCGCTGAAGACAAACACAATTGGAAAAGCTGGCTGTTGACTCAGATGAGCAATTTCTTTCAGACTGTCACTAGCCTCAGTACAAGATGAGATGCCTGTCAGAGTCCAGTATCTGTCATCTAAAGATTCATTTCGCTGTATGACGGGAATAAGAAAAAGCATTAAAAAAAAAAAAAAAAGAAAAAGAAAATAAAAGAAAGTCTGGTCTGGAAGAATTTGCAATAAGTTTTTACATGTACCTGCTCCCTTTTGCATGACCCTTCAGCATACATCTTCCACAAAAGTCTTAAAAAAAAAAATCTAACAAAACCAAGGATACATATTTTCAGGAAGTAAGATTGCTCTGGAAAACACATTTATTAATAAATTTCACGTAGAAGAAACAAATGTTCTTCTTGAAAGGCAAAGTCAACTCATTCTCTGAAAGGGCACAGCTTATTCTGTCTGTCTGTGAGAGAGAAAAAAACGGACGAGTTTCAGATTCTCTGTGAGAAAATGACAGATTTTTCTGATTCAGGTCAAAATATTTCTTTATGTCCCTGAAACATCTGAGTATGCACGTTGGGTATTGGCCACATTAAGGTTTAAATGTGACACAACTCCTCTCTTAGCACTTCTCATGTTATCTTTATCCGGCCCTGATGTAGTGTACCAGTAAGTCTGAACACATCCACAGGGGATAAGAGATTTTGCTAACTAGAGCATTACTAACTTATTTAGCAAAAAGTCATCGAGGACAAAGACCTTGCTCGAGCCTGCTTTGCTGAGAGTTTGCGTTATGAAGAGAGACTAAAGTGGGTTGGAAAGCTATTAGCGATCCCTCCTCCGTCCCTTGAGAAACACTAAGCCAGATTCACCAGGGCTGAGCAGCTCTATGATACAAGTAGAAATGGCTTCCAGCTGNTAGCACAACTCCAGCTCTGTCAGTGGGAAGCGCTCGATTTAGCAAATTCAATTCTTAGAAATGCAAAGTGCAAACTATAATGCTCCCTGTTGAATAAACAGTACAATTGGCTAAGTTTAGCCAGCCTATATGAAAGGTGACACTTTCTTAGAAAATGAAGAATTTTTGGTGGTTATTTTTTCACAAATCACAATGGGAATTTCTGTACTAGTGAAAGGTGCCAAAAGCAGCTGCAGATAGGCAAATCCAATTTATCCCCCAGCATGAACAGCAAGCAGCAGTGCAAGCCTCTGCAAACATGCCTTGAAAATGTCCTTGAAAGGGCTGTTTCCAGAGGTGAGCAGAGAGTTGCAAGTCCCAGCTCCAGGAACGTCTGCCCCTCTGAGGGGTTTGCCAACAAGGGTGCCAAATACAGCCTCTGCGTGGCATGGGCATATTCACATGAAAACAGGGTGAGATTACAGCAGATTTCACCTAAAGGGGAACAAAGAAAAAGTGTTTTTCATGCACTATGAAATCCACATGAGAAGGTCTCATGCAAGCCAGGCGCCACTGGCAGGACCATGGTCCTGAGCTGCCGCTCTGCTGGGCAGCAGGTTGACAAGGTGCTGAACGTTTGCTCCTTGCTCCCTGCCACCCTCCCTCACCTCGGGGGAGGGGTGGGGGAAGTAGGCTTTGGATGTGAAAGGAAGAGAAACAATCACCTTCGTTAATTGAAAATAAACTGTCGAAGGAACGATTTCTGAATAGCTGTGCTTCTCTTGGTACACATTACTTACCTCCTGGCCCTGCTGTTAGAGCTCAGTGGCTCGTTTAGATACAGTGTTTTCCTCATTTTTCTGAGAAGATACTTTCCTATCAAACTACTAACTCCACTCTACCGACAAATTGCTGAATCCCACATCCCAGATCCTTCCTTTATTCTAGTACCACTAGTAGTAAAGAAACAATGACAATTTTTACACCATGGTGTGTCTCCATGCATCAAATAAACCTGACTGTGTTGCTGATTAACAGGTAACATACAGATTTCTTCGGCACAGTGCTGCTCATAGGAGCAGAGGTGTTTTGTAATTAATGTTGAAAGGATAAGGGGGATCATCTTGACTGCTGCACCAAGGGCCCACACATGACAGAGCTTTGCTTGGGTTTCCCAATTAGATAGAAGAGAAATTAATTTGCTCGGAAAGATCCTCTTTGGTACAACAGGAATGACCATAATGGCTATTCCAGCATCTTGTTCCCACAAAGCACAGTAGTCCACAGAGCAGTAAGTGAGAAGTAGAGGGTAAGATCCCCTACTCCAAGGGTAGACTCAAAAAGATCAGAAGGGGAACAAAACCACAGCAAATCCTGCAACTGAGACATTCGCTTTTTTAATCCCTTTCACAGACTGAGGCACTGAGGATCCCTTGCCTCAGGAGTTTCTTTCTATGAAAACACTAATTTCTTGTCTTTTTTAAAAAAAATAATCTGTGAAGGCAGCTATTCTGCATTGGATAGGATTTCCAACTTTTGATAGCTGCTCCTTCCAGTTGTTTAACAATGTAAATTATAGTCACAGTGCCACGTCTTCATTCCACCAGTCAAAGGATTTTGCCTCCCACAATGAATTAGAAAATGTACATTAGGAAAAAGCTGGCAGACAGATTATTGTGATTATCTTAGCAGCAGGTGTTTAAAGCTCATTGTCACTAAAGCTTCTTGCCAATGCCCAAATTCTTTGTCACAGTCGTAAGGTCTGTGCTGCTGGGATGTTGCCTTGACAGATACCTTCTCCACTGGTGATGGCTCTTGTTTGGACTTTGTGAGTGTGGCTCAGCATGCGCTGAAGCAGTGCCACAGTGACATAGGCTATTCATGGGAAGGAGACATGACCTGCCATCTGCTCATCCTGTATTTTATGGTCTTTAAATTGCACTGTAATAATTTCCTGGCTGTCATCCTGGAAGGAGATGCAGGCAGCATGGGTTCAGTCAGCCAGCAAGGCAGAGGTGAGCAGAGCTTTCAGGCATTAAAGAGGAGACTTATTCAAGCATTAGGTGCTGGAAAGATGCTTTCATGGTATGCATGGCTAGGACGAGAGGAAAGGAATTTTGTTCTGGCCTCCAGCTTTCTCTTCCATATTTGTTCACTTTGTACCGTATTGTAATACAAGGTGTTTGCAAAGGGGGACAGTCAGTGGACAAAGACTGGTCTGTATCCCACTAGAGAGGAATACAGTGACAGAGTGAAACTACTTGAAAAAGGTTGAAAAACCAACCTCCCATCACTCAAATATCTGGAGTTTAAAAGCATGTTTGCTCTGAAATTGCAAGGCGTACAAGAAAGTACAAGGTATTTTAGGGCCAGCTTTGATCACAGGACTATCATCTTGCCTTGACTGAGTCTGAGGTTTTGAATAATAATGTTACACCCCAGGCACAGCTCCAGGGAATGCACAACACCGAGAGGCCTCTTGGGCACGGGAGGTTGAGCCCGAGGATGACTGTGGCTACTGAATACAAATAGGAGGTCAAAAAGGCAGTCGGAAGGGCAGGACACCAAGGCCTAATTAGAAACAATAGGAAGCTTGTTCGCCTCTACACAAAGCTGCAATGGACGTACACAGGAGGAGCCGCGTGCTCCCAGCAGCCATCCTCCAGGCAGGGGTTAGTGTTCTCAAGGGTGGGGGGAGACGCATTTCTAAAAGAGAAAATACCGGGGTCAAAGACTGAAGTCAGACAGTAAGATTGTAATTTTTTCCCTTTCTATTATTTTGCCTTATTGAACAGATTAATAGTAATTATGAAAGCTCAAAAGCCAAAGGTCACATTTTCAATAAGAGGCAAGAATATAAAAGCAGCTAACTTCAAGGGGAAAACACAGTATTACTAACAGTAGAGACAATGCAAGCACTGGAGCAAAGCCTAAGGAAACATAGGATGCTGGCAAGAGAGTTAAATCTTTTTGGGTTTCCATTAATTTTGTAATTTCCACTCCTCTCTGTGAAGGCAAATTGTCAGCTCTTAAGGATGAGAAAGTAATTTTGTTTGCTTATCAAGCTAGAGAGAAAGAAGGCTTCACAAGGCATTTGTCCAGCAGTGGTTAAGCACAACTCTCTGCATGGTCCGTCAATGACTTGCTTACACGTGGATCTGTCCCTCATTAACTCTTGCACTTATGTACTCCAGCACAGGAGCGTGTGTGCACAGATCTAGTCAGTACCTGCCCTCTAGTAGCTTTCAAATGCTGACAAGATCATAGGGACCACAGAATTGGTGGCGCTCATCTTATGGCCTCTTGGTTATACAAGGTCACTGCCTCACTAAGGATTTTAAGCCAAATTTTCTACTAGTGTCAATGACACTTTCCTTGGCCTTTGGTTTTGCACGAGGCAGAAATCAATTATTCAGAGTGCCTTCACGAGTGGAGTTGACAGCACAGCTGGGGTGACGATGGAAGAAAAGATCTGCCCTTTTTTTAAAGTAAGATTTTGGGGCTGAAGCAGCAGGAGCAGGAAACATCCTGCGCTTAGCAGAAGCCTTGACATGATGGTCATTCCCCTGGAGAGCAATCAGTATGATAACAGCAATTAATAACACCAACTCGTCTGTGGACAGGGGGCTGTCAGCAGGCACTGAAAGAAATCAGGTTTTTAAGAGACCATGTGGGGACAGGGAACACTTAAGCCAATGTACAACCCAAAGCACCATCACACTGAATTGATCCACTCCAAGGAAAATCAGCTGCGATACGGCTTACACAGAGCCTCGCTCAAGGAAGTAGGACCACACAGGTCCACCCACAGAGAGCAAAAGTCTTACTGGTGTCTCTCACTTGCACTATTTGAAGGAAGGGGTTGCTTCAGAGATCTTAATCACTGTGTGTCCCTTGTGGACTTCCTCACCAGAGCCAGTCAGCCACAGGCTGGCTGAGTCAGGAGTTGAGACCCAAGAACGGAAAAGTGCTCCCAGATGAAGTCTTCAGACCACGCTCCCTGCCAGCCGAGCTCCACCACCTGAGAGAGCATTAGGCAAGCAGAATCTGCCCCCTCCTCCATAACTCATCACAGGCCCAGCATCATCAAAACCGCTACCTTGTTTCAGCAGCCTTTGGATGATACCCAGTCAACGCCCGTCCTAAACATCAGCTGACACCTGAACAGAGCTGGAGATATATATTGTCATTATTTGCCCTCACATCTGTGTTCTGGCATGTCCCAAACCTGCTTACAACTGCAATGAGAATAGCATTTGGTTTTTCTCAATGTAGACTTTTTCTGCCTCCCAGAAATCTGGGTTGCAAGTCCACCACTTCAGCACCACAGCTTCCCATGCAGTCAGCATTAAGAGATGTTTCTTCTCTTTTACAACTACAATGCCAACGCCAAATCAGAAAATGTTTGTTTTGACAAAAGCTCCAAGCGGCACCACATGAAGGTGCGAACGCTTTCAAATATGTTTTAGGAGCCATACAACCTGATTGACTAGATTTGACAGCAGAATTACTAACACTTAAACCAAGTCTGACAATTTACTGCTTTGGGGGGACTTAGAGATATAAACAACAAAATACTTTAAACAAAGACATCTAAACCCACTTATCAATAACTCACATACCTCCTGGGACCCTGCCACTGAACACTAAATACTGATTCAAATTGAAGTTTGCCTCCTACGCAATGAGAAAATACCCTCTACAGACCTTAATAGTTGTCTGGAGAACTTCTTTTTTGGGTAACTAGTGCCTTAACTTTTAATAAATTTGACAATTCACTACTGCATTGAATCTAATCTCCTGAAAATCTTGGTTAATAAGAGGAAAATCAACAAGAGCTATTTTGGTAGGGGAGATGGAGAAAGGCACAGAAAAAGTGACTTTTAAACCACATGCATTTATTTAGCTGGTTCTATCAATAAGTTTTCAGGAAGCCTTGCCATCCCCAAGCATCTGCCTGTACAGAAGGCTAAAAAGGCCAAAGAGTTAAGAAGGAACTTTCCTCCCCAGAGCCTTGGTGTTTTTGCTGCAGTGATTCAAAAATCAGCTCTGGCTCAGTCATAGTTCTATCACTGCTTTTTAAGCATTTTCTTCTTGTTGACATTTAATTGTGGACTTTTAAATTAGTACTATCATGTCATTACTAGAGCACATGTGTGAGAGAAAGTTTACTGTCCGACAATCTCTATAACATGTTCAACACCATAAGAAGAACAGGTACCCTTTCCTTTCTTGGGGTGGGGGAAATGGAAGAGGAGAATTAAAGGTCAAATATGCTGCTGCCACCTCTCAGTAAGAGATGCTAGGGTTTTCGGAACATGGGCAGAGACTGAGAAGTATTTCAAAAAGGAAGTTGAAGACAGCAAAAATCCGTGCTAGGGCTCTCAGTATTCTCTTTGGAGTAACAAGGATTAGGATATGAAAGTTTACTAGAAAAACCTGCTGGGAGACAGAATCTAGTTCACCTAATGACTGATTAATTCAGCCAAGCAGCAGTGTGACAGCAAGAGACAACCTGGAGCCTGCTAGTGACTGCCAATGCTCTGTCATGCCCTTGCTGCCCTTCTGGTCCCTGGCTGACCTACTTTTTCTGGTTGACATGCAGCTTGTATGTATACATAAACATACTTTCTCAACTGAGAAAATCTGGGCTTGGGAGTGGAGAAAGGATTCTTCTGAGCACACAATATATCATGTCCTTTTAGCAGTCATGTGCAGCACTGTATTTGTCTCTCTTCCAAAGGCGTAACCTGTGTTCACCAAATTGTATTAGAACTAAATAAAGAGGAAAATGCCATAAGAAAACCTTCCCTTGTATTTATTTTTCTGTCTACATACATCACAGAGGTCCCCAGCAAGACGGGAGTGTGAGCTGGCAGAACATGGTACCACTGCTTTCCTCAGGGTATGTACATCAGCTTATCAGAAAGGAAAAGGATTTCTTCCTGCTATTTGGTCCATAGATTTAATCCATAAATAAGATTCCAGTTAAGTCTACTAAAGAACATCAGATAATGACAGAACTACTTGACATACTCCACCTAAACTACATCAGCCATTCAAAGGACAAAGTATTCAATCAGAAATATGTTCCACAAAATTTAGATTACTAAAATAGCAGATTTTTTTTCTGGCATCTATTTCAAATGAAAGAAAATGTTCTCCAAACTTCAGCACTGGTTCTTTTATCATTACTTAAAATACCAGTCCAATATCCTACATCCACTCTATATTTTTAATACGGCTTTATGTGCTAAGACAAAATGCTATGCCACTATACTCTATGTTCAAAGACCACTGCAATGAAATTAAAGTTTCTGAATAACACCAGCCAATTTTGTATCAAGTGTGCCTTACATTTCCACTGTATTGCAAAAGGCCTCTCAATTTTGGATTTTTTGGGGGGTGTTTGTTTTTTCTTGGTTTTTTTTTGTTGTTTTTTTTTTAATATGTATTCTAGGTTCATGTTGGAAATCAGATTTTTGTCTCGCTCTGAGATATAAGAATCAAGAGGGAAATCATTCCAGTGTCACCTCAGGGTAAGTCTGGCAGAAGAAAAGAATCAGGCCCGAAGACGTCAATATTAATGATAAAGTCAAGGGCTCTGTGCAAAGGCATCTGAAGCTGAAATGGACCCTGATAGTTCAAAGGAAACCCACTGTTGGGAGCAGCTTCTTCGTTAGAGTTAAAGGGGTTTTTATACAGCCTTTGCCCGTCAGCAACATCTCACATGCTTGGGCAGGGATTCAGGTAAAGCTTCTCTATGTTATCCAGCAGTTAATATCAAACAAGTAATAAAAAACAATCCCAGCTGACTCCAAATTACAAACAGCATAAGCATGGCATGCTGTGAACAGTGAGAAAGGTAACTTAGCCACGGGAGGATGAAGCCCTCCCTGCTAAAACAACAAGCCCCCTGTACAAGGACACATGGTCAAGATACTACTTTGAAGGCTTTTCTTCAGGAGTTCCTTGAGCATCCCTACACCTGCCTCTCCAGCAACATGGCAGGGCTCAGCCTGCTGCTCATTTTGGGGCTGCAGCACCTCATATCAGCTCTGTGCTATGTTTGGAGGTAAGTCAGGTTAAAACAAAGTCACGTTTTAACGGGGAGGAAAGGAAGGCGTAAGATGTGAGGCTACTGGTGTACAGCTATGGAGCTGGGACTGGATGACTACAGGTGCCATCTCCCACAGCATCCTCCTACTGCAGGTCCCCCAACCAGTAGTAACAATGGGAAGCGCTGGCATGTGAATTGCTCCTGCTGAGTGAGACTTTAATTTCAGGCAAATTACGAGAAAGGCAGAGCGAGACCTCACAGGTTATTGCAGCTGGGATAAGTCTTTACTTTTCCTTGCCAGAAATGTCAACACAAATAGGGTGAGCTATGAACTCAGGAGAGCCGCTGGTATTTGCCAGCTGGCTACAGCAAACTTTGTACGAGATGTGATAACAGACACACCACACTGCCTCCTGCCAGCCAGCTTCTCTCTTCTGTCAGCCTCATCGCAAGGAAAAATTAATACTGTTTTCAAAAATGTATACATTTACTTACTTGTTTCTTCCTTTTTGGGAATGTGTCCAAAGAAACTGAGAGCAATTCTCCCTGTTCCTACCGTCCAGACATAAAGAAAAGAGCAAAAGTGGGTAAGAATCCAATATGAGAGGGATTCAGACACTACAACATAGGAATCACCTGTCTTGTGCCTGATATACATCAAAGAAGTGAGGTCAGGGGGTGGTAGTCAGTGACAGATGCAGGTTAGCCTTTCCTGTAAGATGCAGAAGTGATTCAGATACGGTGGTCTACAGCACAGAAATTGAGGCAGCCCCTTTCTCCTGTCTCTCTGTGACTAACCACCTCCTGCAGATTCAAGGGCACCAGGCCATACCCTAAGTGACATGTTGTTTTGTCCCACGTCACCACCATCTGAAGTCCTATATCCTTGTCAGGGCAGCCGAGTGTGCTCCCATCTTAATGACCAAGTGTCTTGTGATGGAACCTATTGTTTGAATTAATCGGTTATTGCTGCATTTATTAATTTAAACACTTTAGCAGTAAAGGAAATTTACAGCAGGATGTAGCATGATTTGTTTGTGCTTATATTTACAGAACATGGTATGGTGCATTGTTGTCTTCCCAATAAATCACACAAACTGCTGCTCTGTCTCATGTACTCCAATATATTAAATGCAACAGTCTCTTTTATATTCTTTAGCACAGAGGAGTATCTCACATTGGCCATGGAAATTGCTCCAAATGTCATTGAAAGTCAACAGTCAAAAATCCCCAAAGTACTGAATGTCGCTGACAATATTACGGTGCACGGGCAGATGTCAAGCTCAGTGTCTGCTCCAGAAGCTGGAAGAAAGGCATTGCTCAAAAAACAGAAGCCTGTGCAGGATGGTGACTGTGCAACAGAGGGATTCCTGGAGCTGCTCCCATGATAACTATTAAACCACAAATCCTTATTTTACAGCAATGCTAGTTAGTTTTCTAGGAATCATCCCTTAGGAAATGAGGCTATCTCATCAGCAGTGCAGAGCTGGCTATTCTTTGTAAAGCCATATTGCAGTTTTGAAGTACTAGAGAGTTACTGCCACACAGAACGAGCCGGGCTCACGCAGCAAAGCACGGTGCTGACCTCCATATCATGCTGCCTCAGTGGCAGTTCCCCCAGCAGCCATGGCTCTCCCTGCCCCTTAGAAATACCCCAGTGACCTTCACAGAAATCAAAACAGAAACATCACCCCTATCCTTGCAAAGCCCAGCTGGGCACTTTCATTGCTTATCTTGCACGGAGGAAGGTGTCTGTGGTGCTAACGCCAACTGGCTTGGTCCCTGAGCAGAGATGGCAAAACACTTTCAGAGGCTGGACCCTTCCAGCAGGAACTCCTGCCAAAGCACTAGTGACCCATTCCCCCAACCTGACCACCGGACCCTGGCAGGAGAGATTAAGGGGATAACGGGTCCACCTGCCACTTAAAACAAATGCGCCCAGGAGAGAACCCAGGTCACCTTTCAGTGTACCTGCACTGTTCACCTGGCCTGTAACCTCCCCAGCAGGGTCTAACAGTGCCATCTACTGACTTCAACAGTTTTCACTCCACCACCCAAGCAGCCAGGGACACGTCTTTAATTTTAATGCTTCACAAGAGAGATGGTTGAGATATAAGCTGCCACTGAGCCAAAGAGAGCTGAGAAGCAAGAAATCTTCTGGGTTTCACTAATTGTTGTTCCTGTTTCACTCCAGATTTAGTAACCGTTACACAAACTCAACACGAATCAGTCAAGAAAGACCAGTCATGGGAACAGGCTGATAGACACAAGTATACTCGTACGCTTTTAAAAGCCATGATAATATGCGATCCTCTTAGCTTATTTTAATTAACAGAGGCAGAATGAACTAATTGTTGATGCCAGTGCAGTTGGTCTGGGAGCTGCCCTAGTCTAGAAGGACAGCCAACGTTTTGACAAAGTGAACATTGTGGCATATGCTACCTAGCTGGTTTTAACGGGGCGAAAAGATATCGAGACCAGAGAGTAAATCCGCAATAGTCTGAACGCCAACACTTCCATCTTCATTAGCTGGTGCTCACTTTTGTGTTAACAGCTAGTCGTGAGCCAGCACAGGCAGACTTTAGCAGGGCCACATGCAACTCTTTGTAACAAGAAGAATGGTGTAAAAACGAGACTTGGGGAACAGCGGAGAAAATGCTCCAGCCAGCTTTTATACTAAGTGGGGCAACAAAAACACCACAGGCAGAAAGCAACAGAATGCAACAAAGCAAAAATTGGCTTCTCTTTTTCTGCATCCTGTGCTGTTTCCAAATACCAAGAGCAGAGGAATGCAGATTGAGCTATCTGACAGCTGCCTGCAAGGAGCGCGGAGCAATTGTGGCTGCAGTAGTGACAGAAAGGGCTGCCAGTGTCACACCACTAAGTCCAGCCCTTTTCAGTTGCTGGCACAGTCGGTGACATTTTCTGTTATGCTCTCGTTCATTTTTTCAGCTCTTGTAATACTCACTAGCCAGACAGGCTGGGTGATGATTTGGCAATCAAGCACTCCGCCACACAACCTCTACCAGCACCATAAGACGCAAGCAATGTGGCCAGTCTGTCCTGGCTTCCCGTCCTCGTGTCCAGCTCCTCATCTTTGGGCTGAACTTATACCTCAGATTCCAGCCACACAGCACAGTTTCACTTGCTTCCCTCTCCCTCCTCCACCAAAGTATTGTCCATATTATTTTTCCTCCCACTTAGCATATCTGGGAGTTTTAAATTTATCCCTTTACAAGGGCGAATCCCACTCCCGCTAAAATCCCAGCACACAGCCTCTTTTGCACACAGACACCTCCCCTTTGCAAACATCCACCTGAAAGCGAGGTTTAACCCAGCCACCCTCGATTCTTTGGGCTCAGTCCCTCAAGACAATGAAAACTCAGGTCACAGTCCAACATCTCAGTATTAAAGCACAGATCAAAAGCAAGTTTTGAGTCGTGTCTTGTGCTACCTGCCCTTCACATTGGATGGGGAACATCTCTCCATATATTAGACACTCAAGAAACTATGAAATTATGAATTCCACTTACACATTGTGAACTGTTTGTTCTAGTCAGACCAGGAATTATTTAGGGAAAAAACTCACAAACAATTTTTTGTAATGAATCTTTTGAGAATTTAGCAATCTGCTCACAGGCCATTTTCAGACAGAACAAAGGAGGTATTCATCCAATAACTTAATTAATTGCAAATTATTTTCTCATGTGTAACGGAAGGACTTTCCAATGAACTGTACCTCCTATGCAAAGATTTCAGAACGCTTTGCACACAGTAATGCAGCAGCACAACTACATTGTACAAAGGAGAAATTTGCTCTGTTCTAGAAACTGAGAACAATAAATCAAAGATAAGCACTAAAAAAGTGACTAAAATAGACAAAGTGATGAAAGACTAGAAATTTGTGACTTTCAGATAATGAGGGCTCAAAAGAACTGTGTGGAAAACATTTTTTTATTTTGTCCTGGGTGGGGGGGCGGGGGGGTGGGGAGAGAGAGAAAAAGGAAAAAAGAGATTTGCCCTTCCCCCATTAATCCCAACAAGTCAGGTCAAGATGTCAACATTTTCACAAACAAACAAACAAACAGCAACAACAACAGACTTTGAGGACTTTATCCTAAATGCTTTATCAATATGTTTTGCCAAACATATTTTAAAAGGGTAACTTAGAATCTTGCTTCTGCAATTTCAGATGGTTCCCAACAAAACCCAGTTTGGGACACTTGCAGAAACCAGCACTTCTCTGTGATGTCTCTTTCTGCAAAATATTGAGCTCTCAATCTCTGATCCCAGAGAAACCACAAAGCAATTGGAGACCACCCAGCTAGTAAAACTAACACAGGGATGTGCAAGCCTGAGCACAGCCACAGCTATCTGTCCCTCTCGGAGCAGCAGCGGGGAGCAGCACGGATGGTGAAAGGGGCACAGATTGGCCCTGGGGAGGAAGAGGATCCCCAGCTCTGTTCAGAGCACAGCTTGCCCAGCTTTCTGCTCCCGCCACCCTGCAGAAGATGCAGAGACTGCAGTTAGGTGTGCAGGCTGTCAAAGGTCCCCGGCCGTGCTCAGCAAGCACTTGCCATGATCAGGAGGGTCCGACACGTGCAGCATCAAGCCCAAGACATTTCACCTGAGCAATTAACCCCGGGAAGGGCTTTGCTCTTTGCGGTAGAGTCAAGGTTAAATGTCAGCAGATGTGCATCTTGTTTTCTGGGCTAGCCAGGGCTGACGGTTGCACTTTACTGTGATCTGCCCAGCACTGTGCAAAGGTGCAGGTTATGACAGCTGTCAGTTATAAAAAACAAGAATAGCCGTTTACAACTTCAGCAAAGTCTTAAACAAAGCAAGGCCTTAAAAATAGAGTTACAGCTGAATTCCCTTTCCAAGAGAGGCCTGTACAAGACAAGTACATAACAGTTGTGCTTACTGCTACATAAAAGGGATGTCTCAGGTCTCTGCTATATGGTGAGCTCTCCATAGAGTGAGTTGTCGGACACTGGTAGAGAAGCAAACCCAATTCAATACAGTTTGGTTTCTAGCTTTGAGTTTGGATATTTTGCTTCCTTGGGGAAAGCGGTTTGTTTTTCTCTGTGTCACAGAGGACTACTCACTTTCTAATGTGAGAATGGCAGTTTGGTGCTGAGTAGCTTTACATGGAGAGGTGACAACACACCACACAATGAACACAGCCAGAAAGGTTTTTTCACCCCTTTGAAGTAACAGTACCAGACAGCTCAACTTCTTTCAGGCAACTTCGAGCAATAAGGCCCAAAACATAATATTAGTATCCTCTGCCTAGTCCAATTAAAACTCTTTGAAGATCTCTAGTGTCAGGCATAAAATAGAGCTTGCGTGGTAAGTATTTATCTACAATGCACCCTTATATTTAAAGTTACTTTCAAAAATTCTCAACTAGAATATCATGTCAAAGGATCATTATGCTTTTAGCAAATTTAAAATTTCACAAGAGGCTGTTCAGTTGTTTTAATCACCTACTCCAGTTCTAAGTTCCTATTGTATAAATAAAATGTATTTTAATTGTGTCACATAAATTAACTCCACATACAAAAGTGAAATCAAATACTTAATTAAGGTTTGTGTGGTAGAAATATCCCCATCTAGATAAGCTCAAAGGAAAGCACTCTCAAGACTTAGAAAATCATTTTCATTCTTCATCTCAGCATAGAAAAAAATAGCTTTGAGATGAGGGAGGTGGAAATGTGCTGCTCCAGCAGTTCAGAATGTCCCCTGCACTTTGCAGAAGCGATGAGCGGTCTCAGTTCCCTTCAGCTCCTCCACACCTGGACACCCGCCCCACTCAGCCTCCAGCCCTCCTCCTCCTATCATGGCTGCTTCGGCATTGAGGCCAGCCCTCTGCACTTGCCCCCATGTCCTGCTGTGCTGAAACACTGTTGTATCAGGCTCTCCCTCCAACCACTGCTACGTGCCCAAAGCACTGTTGAACAGCACCACTGCGAAAGACGGATTTCTTTAACCTCCTCGCTGGGGCCAGGCATAACGCCAGCACGGCTCACCAGGGTTTGGACTATCTCCCATGGGACATACTACACATTTTCCTACAGATGCTGCAGCTGCCTTCATTTGTACCCAGCTCTCCTTTCTGCCCCACGCACATGTCAGAATATGTTGTCTGTAGAGACCACAAAGGAGGTTGCTTATCACTTTGTGATTTATCCTACAGAATTTAGTACTTGTCCCAGCAAAACTCCCACACCATCTTAAGCCTTGGCCTGAAGACGTATTGCAGGTGCTACATCATCATCACCTCAATATTCACAGCTCAGAGAGAAACCCAGTGATTTTCCAAAGCACCACCACAGGATTTTCTTGGAAACAAAGCATAGGTGCCATTAGTAGCCCCAAAATTCCACAGATTAACAAAATAAAAAATAAAAAATAAAAAACAAACACCAACCAACTCAGAATTCAGCCCGGTTCTGGCTCTCAGAACATCCGCTTTAGAAAGGTGATTTTACTGGCTACGTAAAAGCGGAGCAAACTTTAGTTGTCACACAATCAGCAGAGCCAATTGAATTAGAGAAGCATATTTATGCGCCTAACAAGTTTGAATCTGCAGAAAAACCTGCTGGGGACGATTTGAAAAGACTAATGAGACTTTTCCCATCACCAGCCGGGTATATTCTCCTTTAAAGGTTTATGAGCATGTCATTTAGTTTCACCAGAGCTTTTGCAAAATCATTAATGAACTTGTGAAAACAATTAGAGAGATAAAAGGGCAAGAGATGTGTGCTAGCCTGAAACCTGTGATAATACAGAGTAGGCGAAGCAGAGGAGAATGCACTGCTTTGAAGGCATCAGACACAAGATCCTGATGTTTTATGCCTGTTAAAATTATCATTCCTAGTTTTGCTCCTGCTAATCCTGAAGTGGAAAAATATCTTTGTAGAACATGATCTTGGAGACTCTGTTGCTTATTAGAACAAGAGGGACAGCAGAACAATCTCGTTAGAGTAAACAGAAGACATGAATGCCAGGCTATATAAAACGCACCTCATTAATATCTGCATAAACTGAATGGCAAAGGCATAAATGACATAAAGACTGGATCTGACTTTGATCTTTTGAAGCTACCCTTGAATAACTCCCAGCCAACTACATATTGCAGAAGAAAAGCAAATGTTCAAAGGGAGAAAGGACTCGCAGATTCAGTGCCCAGAGGTCTTTTCTTACTTTGGGTACACATAGGTTATTTTGGCAAATAAACCTACCAAACACCATGACCAGTGAATACACTGACTTCTTTCCCTTGAAAAGGCATTTTCTGCTTCTGTGCCAAGCTTACAGGAACAGGAATGGACATGGAGAAAGTCTTGTTGTGCTTTAGAATGGCATGTTCCCACCCTACAAGCGACTCCAGCAGCACAAATGTTCTTTGACTTCAGGGACCACAGTCTGTGTATATCACAGCTCTGAGCACCAACACATCAGAGGCTTCCCAGTGTGGACCAAGGCTTGGGACTGAACAGCATATGGTCCTGTCACTAGCGCAGCATGGGACTGAGCTGCAGACGGGCAGCCTACCTCACTCCAGCTGTCAAACTGCTTCCCTGCTTCCCCAGCCACTTCCAGCTGCTTGGCAGACCTCAGCCTGTCTCCTGTAGCAGTTTAGTGTCTGTGCTCCATCCGAAAGCATAAACCTCTTTATATCTAACTCCATTACAAAGGAGCAATCGATTAATTTCAGACAGACTGCTCTGAGAGCAAAAGAGAAAGCAATGACCAGCTTCTTAAAACTACTAGCTTGCTCATCTCATACCATTTTTCTCCTCTGTATATAAACGCTGCTGTATTCTCAGCCCGTGCAACTGAGCTTGTGCCTCAGCATTCACCATGTATTCATGCAAGTGGTTTCTCTTCTTCACTAGCTTCTCTGATCAGTACTCTCAAGCTCTCAGACATACAATTGCTAATTCAGAAAATGGAGACTGCAAGGTTCACTTCTTCTCTTTTACCTTGGAAACACTGCAAGTTTGGCCAGCTATGTGGCAAAAATATAGCTAAATATAGGTCAAAACCCAATGTCAAAGCCGAATGATTTGCAGGCTAAGTTTGAACATAAACTGCAATACAAACTTGCTGTCTCCAGGAAAGTCTGAAAATCGAGTCCCTTCTCCCCTGAACATTAATGACCTGAAACTGGCAAATGGGATCGCAGTAGTCTGTCCCATCTGTCCCATCACAGCCTGATGGCTTAGGTAATGTCTGAAAAGTATTTGGACCTCAGGAAGGGGAACATTTTCAGTGCGGTTTAATTTCTTAAGTGACTAAGTCACTTTCAGAAATAGAGCTTGGCTGCCTCAGCTTTGCCATCATTTACAAGTGGTTTAACCTACGTGCTGGGCTCTCTTTTCCAGTAGTTACGGATAGTTCCAGTTTGGGCCCAAAGTCCCAAAGCCTGAGAAAAGTACAGTGAACTCCTGGCTGTGAGTCAAGTCATCTTGGAGAAAAAGAAATGAGTACAAATGGCTCAGAGTCAACAAACACTGATAGAAAAAAAAGTAGGACATTTTACCATCCCCTACACCCACATTAACTGGACTGGACTAAGCAGGATTGGTCCACAGCCCAGAAAAAGTACTGGAAATCTTGGCGATGACTTCAGTGAACTTGAATCGTACTCAAAGACTCACAGGTTCTGGTGGTGAGTGAGAAACCCTAGTCTTCTGCCTCTAGGATACACTTCTAGGAAGAGCTGCATTGTGTCTTTTGCTGCAACAATCAGCACCTTGCCTAGACCACCCTTGTGCACACCAGCTGACACTGCAGTCACTGGTGTCACTCCATAAATCTGCTCGCTCCAATATTTGCTCCACTGTATCAGAATTTGGCCCAGCCCTTGTCTGGAAGGGAAAATTGCATTGAAAGGTTCTACACACCAGCCATTCCTCCTTTCCCTAACACGCTCCAGTCTTCTAATTGCCTTGTTTGGATTCTTCTCTCATCCCTCAAACCTTCCTGATGGGAATAAAATACGCAGTAGATGACAACTTTCAAGTCATTTTCATGTCACGCTTGATAGCTGCGGTAGAAAGGTTATTGATATTGTTATTAATTCTTTCATTTCAATTTTCCCTATACATTTCTGCCCCCAGCAAACCCTCAATATGAAATTATTTTCTGAACTGTTTCCAGCCTGCTCCTGATGTTGCTCTCAGAATGATCTGAAGACAGATAATACAGCTGTCATTTCTCAAGGCTCCCCTGCCATGCTTTGATAAAACCCAAATCGTGGTTTTGATGGTGCCAGATTTTACAAGCCTATTAAGCTGTCTCTGCCAAGTGATGGTTTTCCCTTTACAAGCTCTGGGCTGACACAGGGTTTCCATGCTCTCTGCAACGTTTAACATCCCAACTCCGCCCAACCGTCTGCCATTTTTTTTTCCTAAGCTGACTGCATTTATAGCAGCAGACTTAAATGAGGAAACCAGCATAGCCACGAGGAGCAATCACCTTATTTTTCCTCAAGCAGGATGTCAAGGATAAATATTTGCCTTTAAACAGAAAAACATTAACTCTTTAATAAAAAAGAAAAGATACGCTGCTTTGTGGTTCAGATTTCTGTACTTTGCTTTTCTGAGAAAAGATCTTCATTCACCAAAGTATTTAATGCACGTTTCAGACCCTCCTAAATCTGAGAGATTAGAAACGAAGCATATTCCCAAGCACTCCATTGAAATCCTAGAAGTTTTAGTTGGGACTCAGACACTGCAGACGGTAGAGACGTAGAACAGGTGGGAAGAACAAGGCCTGTTATTCATTCCAGCACCGTTTCATTACTGTCAGACATTTACTATTCTGATGTGCAAACTGGGTCTCACAGGCGGTAACTGGCCTTCTCTGGTCCATTTTTTTCTTGTGTGGGTTACACTGCACAGCGGGGCAGACATACTAATTTAACCTTTAATTAAACATCAACTCCCTCCAACATGACCCACTTTCTGAGCGTTTTCAAGGTGTTAACCAATTCTTGTGGTAACTGGCCAAATAAGAGGGAGTTCACAGCAAAGGAAAATATTCATCATAAACAGAGATGGCTCTTCTGGACAGTAGCACAGCCTGCCCACAGCAGATGGTTGCTTTGAATCACATTCGGTAGCTCCTCTCTGCAACTGCCTATAGAAGTCCATACACCTAAACCAACCCATCTCAGTAGTACCCTAATGCCTTCATGGTGGGTATCAGACTCAGCTTCCCCTCCACATTCTCTTCTCCACCTTTCCCTTGATAGCAAAACCCCAACAGAAGGAGTGAGAGCAGGTCCTGTTTCCCCACTGCTGAAACCTAGCCAAGCCTGAAGAAATTTTCTAATGTTGACAAACATCAGTTAAGTTGCAAAGCAATTTGTTGTGAAATTAAGGTGATAGGGAGAACTTTCCCATTTCCATGAGTGCTAGTAACACACAGACAATGAACCTGGTAGAAAACAGCAACCTGTCAGGCTGTGCCAATACCCATGAGTCTCACGTAGCCCCAGCTCCCAACCAGACCTCCTGCACTGCCTCCAGAGACGAGCACAGGATTTGTTGGATTACTGCTGCAGAATATAATGCAAGGCTGTAGGTTTGGGAACCAAAAAGGCAACGTTGTGTTTACTAGACAGAAAATAAGGATTCAGAGAAGAAAGTAATGATCTCTGCAGTGCTGATGCCATTCTTGCATGACCGAAGAGCCAGACAGCATGAGAGCAACTTTAATTTTGTATGTAGGCCTGACAAGTACATAGGAGAGCCACATCCAGACCAAAAAGTCAACTTTCAGAGAATGGGAAGACACAGAAATGAGTTTAAATGAGAGCTGAAAGAAAACCAGGGCCTGGAGAACAATTCCTGCAGAGACAAACATAAGGGATTTAATGTGTCTGAATAAAACAAAGGGACAGCTCAATTGATACTCACAGGTACTTGCACATGGAAGAGCTAGCCAAGAGTAAGCCTCATCGAAATAGGACCCAATGGGCAGAAACTGAAGTCAAACAAATTCCGCTTTGAAATAAAAGCTTGTTTCCCAGCACTGAGAGTAATTAAACCATTGTAATAGCTTCCCTGGGGAAGTGGCAGACTTCCCCACTGGGAAGTATATCACTGCTGGGTAATACACTTTAATCTGCTTCGACTATCCCTACACATCCAAGTGTGCCAAATAGACATATTGCAGTGGTTCCACCCCACATGGCCTGCCTCAAGGCTAAGGGCCTTTGGCTTACATATGTCCTGCTGTGACACAAGAGCCTGAAGCCAAGGAGGTCCTTCCCTAGCCAGGGCTTGGCTCCCACTCCCCTGGCAGGGCCTACGGGAACCTGGGGACCTCCAGACCACACCAGGCTCAGAGATCCTGAGCTCTTACATTCAGAAAGAGACACTTTACTTTTTCAGAACCATGGAATTTGCTGAAGAAAAAGGTAAATTCAACCACTTGTGAGTGAAAAACACAGCAATTAGTCACACAGATTGCATATGCCTCCAGCCACTGCTACCACTCTTCCCTTCTCTTAGGAACTTCTCTCTCTATAGGTGCGCTCTCAGGAAATGGCAGCAGTACCAGAGATGCTGGGCTTAACTACCTTTTGCTCATAAAAGAGTCATCTCCCAACACCCATATTCTAGTCAAAAGACCTCTAACAGGGCAGCCCACCACAGAAAGATGATCCTCCCTCCCAGAAGCACACAGCCTGAAAGCAGACCTCACCTCCAAGTCTGCCTGACAGGGTCCCCCTAGCTCTGCAATCACAGCAAAAGCCCAGTACTCTGAACTGGCATGAAGAGAGAACAGATTGATACAGCCATCTGTGCCATCTATCGCTAGCCCACTTAGATCATCCCCGAACAGTACACTGTGCTTGTGTCGTGGAACTGGCTCATTTTCCTAAACGCTGTGGCAGTGCCTATCACTGAGACTGCACTTCCCAAATGAAATGGTGGGACACCAGACCAGAAGTCTGTACTGTGAACAGCAAGACCGTAGTTGCCTTCCATGCAAGGGCCAGGCAACACAGTTCACTTTGACTTCTTCCCTCCCAAGCCTTCCAGCCACCTGGAAGAGGCCATTTAAAAAGCCAGACAATATTGCTTGTTCATTCGCTTTTCCATTCATTATACATACTTCCAACCAAGAGACTTTGCTCCAACTTGGTAAGCAACTGAGCCACATTTACACTTGCTCCCAAGTCACTGACTCCCCAGTAACCACTTTAAGATGGCAAGAACACCAAGTTAAGTGGCAGTAATTTTCCAGCACGAAGAGATGAGGTCATATCTGCCTATTCTACTTTAGATTTTCCAGTGCAAGAGCAAGCCATTTCTTTTTATGCATTGCAGGCGCCTTTCAAGCATACAGTAGGTTGTTTTCTAACGAGCTGGAACATCTTGCTTGATGAGATCTCTGTTCAAATTGTTATTTTCCTCCAGCTGGGTCAGGGCTTTCTGGCTTTGACACAACGAGAAAAGCACACACATTTTCCGTGATTTATGTATTGCAAAGACTCAAGTGTCCACGCTGGCAGATGCAGTGCTCAGGCATCTACCCCTCTCCAGCAGGTTTCTTCCCCTTCCTACCAAACCTGCTTGGAAAAAACCTACCCGTGCTGCTGCTTCAAAAGAAACATTTCACAAATAGCCATGCAAGGGTTTTATCTTCAAAGGAAATTCCCAGTGAGGCCACTGTTTCCACTCCACTACTCTCCCTCCACTGACACCAGGTGTCCACCCTCCCCAGCATGCACCGAACAGCAGATGTGTGGCAGACCACATTGCACAATTTGTTAGATCAAGGTTAGAAAAAACAATAATAAGCCTGCCTGAACTCATGAATAAACAGACCGGTTTAATTATGGGTATGCTTTGACAGAAAGAATGTCCCATTCAAGCACTTTCACAGCGCTCTCCCAAAAATAGATGAGGACCCCAAGAATACCAACAAACATATCCTCACATCACCCCTGCTGGGTGAAGCAAAATCTTTTTTACAGAAAAGAACCTGAAATGAGAGATTTTAACATTTGGCCTACAGGAATCTATGGCACATGTTATCTACCAGCCCCAGTGACGTGACAGCAATGGAGTCCCATGTTGGAAAGTTTCCATCACGAGTAGGCAGCACATTTCACCCATATACAATGTTCTACCTAAAATGTCACAGTGCTTTATTAAGTTTTGTGCTGTCGTGCTTGATTTATCAGCAGAAAAACAGAATAGAGGTGATTCCTGCCTTCTTTCCATCCTCCTGGCCTGCCCTCAGATTATTCAGTGATGTGACTGCAGAATGCAAAAGCCATCCTGTCTTTCCTGTGTCTATTCCCATTTATCAGCCATTTCATGTCTGCCATGCATTTGTGGTTCTTGCTTTACACTGTGTACACCGAAGACAGCAAAAAGCCATCAGCTGATGATAAAGACATGTCTATCTGCCTCCGGTTTGGTTCTTAAACTGACCAAGCTTACAGACCCTACCATGATGTAAACGGTCTTTCCTTTACAGCAGGCAGGTTTGGGCATGGGCCAGCTCCTCCAGGCCAGGAAGGCAGATTTCCCAGGATTAGCGAGGCAATTCAGGCACACCGCAAAGGCCTACCAGGACTTCTGGACTTTTTGTGGTGTTGCAAATTTCTGCAGACATGCAGCACCAAGATTAACAGATATATCCTCAAGGTCAGCCGTCTCTAAAAGTCTGTCCCACCAAACTGCAGGAAAACTTCTCTGCCTCTTCAAACACAGAAACCTGTGAGAAGGCAGTGAAGCCATGATCACTCAAGTGATTTAGCTTTTATTCACGCTGCAATTCCTGCTGTCTATCCCAGATAACCCAGTCACACAAGAGAAAAATGTCAGCCAAAAATTGAATATCTAGGAAAAGAGACAGAACCACCATTACACAAAACACCCAAGATAATCCTGCAGGGAAGGCGCAACCTGAATAGGAGCAAGCCCTCCAGAGGCAGCAAGTCTCTGGAAGTGTGCACACAGTAAAGCAATACACAGTTCATCAGAAATTCAGTCATCTCTCACCATGACTTTATTGAGGTGCTCAAACAACATGGGCATGGAGAAATGGGAATTTGGGTCTACTTGAAAGTCAAAGGACAAGTGTAAGCTAGAGCAGTGCTTTGGCTGGCATTTAGGGACTGGATTGCACTCCCACCCTTGCAGCGGAGAGCAAAGAGCTGGACAAATTCACTGCCTGGACCTTGTGCTTCTGGCCAGATATTATTTGGTGGCCACTGCCACCTCGTGGCACTGTCACCCACAAAGGGGCCCAGAGACAAAGGAAGGACTCCTTCACCCCTGTTACTCAGCCATGAACAGCACAACTTAAAACAAAGGAGCCCTCTGGACTACACAGCAGCATAGAAGCAAGAAGAGACCAGAGCGTGTGGTTTTCCCTGTCTGGAACACCCTTACAAAACATCCTCTGCCTAATTCCAGGCTAGTTAGTTCAGCCCGGGGCTTCGACGTCGGTCCATGTCAACACGTTTTTGCTCGCACATCAGAACAAAACAGGTTCTGCTGCATTCAGAGCACACTTGGGACTAAAATCTTTTACATGTGGTATAGTTGCCCTTTAAAAAAGGGAAATCTAACATTTAAGAGAAGAATAAGGCCTGGAGAGACTTGGAAGTTTTCTGTTCTGATGGGTGGCTGAGAAAAAGCAACACTCCTATCACCGGAGAAGTTCTTCAAGGCTCACTGGATAGCACCTCCCTGCAGGTAAGGTGTGGTCTACATTATCCCTGTCAGTCCTTGCTGTCTCAGAAGCTGGTCCAACAGAAATTTCCATCCATTACTGCTACTCACTAACAGATCAAACATTAACAGCCCAGGCTTTATGATTTAGACACTGCAGGTTCAATTTGTGTCCAGGTCCCCAGTGGAAGACTGATGTTTAATATCTCCAAATTGTTGTTATGCCCTGACTGTTTCCCCACAAACTCAAGAACAGGGTCTGCCCATGCCACCATACAAGGGCACTACTGTGACACTATATTACTTTCACTGAGGCAAGCCCCGGTTCTCCCTGCAGATTGACACCACTCATCTATCCTCAAGGCAGTCCAACCTCTTGTTTGTTGAGGGTGACCTACCACCGCCACTGACTCTTCAAGAGCAACTTGATCACCAACCATGGTTACAAACTTCTCCTGATGACTGCCTTTAATGGCAGGTCTTAAATCTCAAGGCTTAGCACCATTTGTTCTTGCTGTGTGTTTTTTTTTTTTCTTTAGGAGCTCTGTGCACATAAGCAGAGTGAAGCCTAAATCAATGCACACAATTGAACTACAGATGAAATTATAAGAACCGTCTCTTTGGAAGACAGGTTCCTCCTTCTAGGGGAGAGAGAGAGAGAACAGCTGGAATTACATTCTCAGCTACCTTGAGCTTCCCTTTGCCATTGCTGGAAGATCACTTGACACGTATTTGGTAGGAGCTGATGCAGAACCACTGTTTTCATTGTCTGCACAAAGTCCTTTGGGGAAGAGTTGCCATGGGCTAATCCAGGCAGCACAGCAGCGGAAACCATTTCCTGCCCGGGTGAGTAAAACCTTCTCCAAGCTTCCCCTCCACAACTCCAAAACATAACAAAGTTGTAAAAACATGGGTGAAACATGCAAGTTATATCCCTGAAGATGTAATACCTGCTTTCAAAAGTTGCCTAGCAGAAGACAGTCAGACCTTTTTTCCCCCCAGCCTCTACCAACTTACGTTGCAAGGTCTGGGAGCACACACAGAGATGAGGCACCACTGCATGAGTACACCTGAAATTATAACTTCAAACCACTTTACCCCAACTCTCCTGTGGAAGTGTTAGCAGGAACCATCCCTGTTGCTGCTCTGTGACCTCTGCCTATCGTCTGTAGCAATATTTACTGTCATCGTGGTCTCCCTTGCTCTGTAGGCTGGCTCCCGAAGTCTTTTCCTATTTGGAATGTGTCAGGTAAGTGGAAACACTGACAGGGAGAGTAATTTAAGCATCCAGGAACCAAAGCACCATTAAAACACTAACACACGCAGAAACACATACTAATATCCTAAGGAACAAGAGCAATCTGAAAAACAATAGGTAATTTTCTTCTGTCTCCTGCTTTTTTTATGGCTTATACTACCTGTCATAAGTAGCTATTAAAGAGCCCATACCACAGCATGGAAGAGGAGGGAAAACCCAAAATACACTACGAAACATTCTCCCTCAAATTCTGCCCATCAAAGGGAATTTAATCTCCAGCTGTCTACCATTTAAGAAATATCAAGTAAAATGGTAAGAATAGTCTGCAAAATGCCTTTTTTTGCCATTATACTCACTACTAAGGGAAAACATTTTTGATGGGGTGACCTTTGCATCGAGCTGTGTTCATACTGAAATGCATTTTGCAGACCATGAAAAAAGCAGCTCCTTTTGACAGCTGAACTCAATACATAAGAACTATTTAAGAGAAGCTGCTTTACAAACAGTGGGTGGCAGATGACAATTAGTTTTATTCTTCTATTATGGTACTGATGGGGGGGAAAAATTATCGCCATTAGTCACAGTGTGCTTGATACGACAACAAAGAGGAACCGGGTTGTCTCTGTCTTCTTTTCCACGTTTTATTTTCCCTGTGTGTCTGCAAGCATCGCCTTTATTCCCTCACACATGCACACACACACACTTATTCTTCGATCTGTTCCTAATTTTGTCTCCCTTTGCTTTAATTCAGCCTTAAATATGTTAAATATTTAAATATCTTAAATGCAAATCCAGGCAGCTTCCTGAGCTGTGGAAGCATTTTGCATTGGTCCTTGAAGATCAGGATAAAAAGTCAAATCCAAGAAAGATGAGGATTAAAGAGAAGGAGGAGAGGAAGAAAAGCAGCACAGGGAAGAGAGAGGGCACGGAACAAATCCTCCACCAACACAAGTTGCTCCCTCTGGTGCTTGAATTATACAAGATTAGTTTCTTTCAAAACCTCATCTGTGCCTCACCTGGACACAGGGACCTTGCTGGAGCCCAGACCACAGCTGTTCGCTGCCCTCCAGGGACGCTGGACGCTGGCGTGGCTGTTGCCACTCAGGGCTGGCGGTTTCAGGCCAGACCAGCCCTCAGGGCTGAGCAGAAGGGACACACGAGGAGCTGAGAGGCCACTGGTCTGGAGGAGGCAGCTGAAAAGCAAGAGAAGACTCAGTACCTGCAAAGCAACAGGAACTCAGGACAGTTGAAAAGCCCAGCAGCTGCCCTCCATGTCAGCTTCTCCCGGCCCCTCAGGAGGCGCAGGGCCAAGCCGGGTGCAGCTTGGGGTCCGCACCAGCTGGGGCAGGGCTGGCAGCCAGGGGGTTGGTCCCAGCTTTTGGGGAAGCAGAGCCATGGCTGCCGGCAGTCCTGCCTGGCTGGGCTCTGGCGAAGGGAGGGATCCCCAGCAGCGTTCCCTCACGGTGCTGCCCTCCCCAGAGCAGCCCCGTCTCTGGGGGTGACCCCATGCACCAGGAGCCAGCACAGGTGGTGGCCCCATGGCTTTTAAAGGGCTCTGTGGGCCAGGGGTCGAGCCACACCAGCAGCCTGACCTCTTTCAGGAGACACAAGATTCTGAAACTCGGAGCCTGGCGGTGATCACCGAGCTGAAAGGAGGAGAAAAGGGACAGCGGGGTGCTCTTGGAAGTGGGATGACAAGAGCATAGGGCATCAACATGACTCCTGCTGGCACTTGTGCCACATGTACCACAGGAGGCCATTCCCTTCCCGCAGGCATTGTGTCCCAGAAAACCACAGCCAAGGGCCTTTGAAAGGGGAGTGAGGGACAGGCAGAGCCTCCCCCCGCGTCAGGGAAGCACACAGGCACCTGGCCCAGCTGTGAGGCCACAGGCCAGGACAGGGCACCAGGAGAGCAGCTTGGCAAGGAGGGAGATCCCAAAATGCCCGGGAGGGTGGCCCAGAGTCCCCCAGCTCGCTTCCTCTGCACCAAGCCAAGGTGGCCCGGGAGGGCAGCAGCCCTTGCCTTTGGGAATAGTAAACCCAGGCATTGCTTTGCCACCGAAAGGCCTGGCTTTGGAAGCATCAGTTCCTACATAGGGATCCCTGAAACCTCACCTACCTCTGCAGAGAGACGACCCCAGCCTGCCCCGGCTGGCAGCCCTTGTCAGCTCCGTGAGCAGCACCCTGGGGTCTAAAAACACCAGTGAAGCCCAGCTGGGTCTTCCCATCTCCTCCCCTTCATTCCCAATGAACGCCACCAGCAAGGACCCTGCTCTGAGCCAGGGTCCGAGCCAGCGCCCGGTAAACCAGGACAAGCTATGGCAATCACCCATTGTGTTCCTCGTTCATATGAGTACATGGTGAGTTTATTCTGTGATGGACTGAGTTTGAGAACTCTTCCTCGCTATCAGACAATGAGCTGGGCCGGGTATGCTGCATCTTTTTGCTAAGAAAAGGACTAATTTCACCACACCGTCTGCAGAAAAGTGACTGTTTTCCTCAGCTTAGCAGACACCACACAAGAGGGACGGGGCAGAGGCCACGAGGGCTGCAGACCCGCATTCAGCACGGACCCGAGGGTGCTGTGTGAGACACCAGACAGTGACCCGTGAAGAGAGACAAAGACATTAACTGAGCACATTCCCATCCAGGCAAGCAAGTAAACAAAAGGGCAAGCAAAACTAATAAAAAATATATCTTATAAAGAAGTTATTTGGCCATAAATGAACACCAGGGTGGCAGCATCAGATATGATCGTTCCCAGATTTATTTTTTTTTCTTGAAGGTCAGGCAGCCCTTTGACTAATAAAATTTGAGAACCACAGCTATAAAGTCTATTCCTGCCCCTGCTCTTTGCCTGCAGAGAGAATATATGGGCATGAGTCTGTATTTCAGATAGCCGGGGCCAAGGATAACTCCAAAGATCTTCAAAAAGAATAAAAACATCCTTTGTTGCACAGCAGCTCCCAAACCATGATTTTGGTAGAAAATAGGCACAGTCATATGAAAAGATACACACAGCATACAAAAGGCTGTGAAGGCAAACAAAAGTATGGGAATTCAAGCAACGGTTGAATCATTTTAATATCAGCTGAAGCTTTAAAAATGTGATTAGCATATAGTTAGGAGACACTTCTCCTTTGCATCTAAAAATACCATGCCAGTTCTGGAAAAGAGCAGCCACCAGCAGCGCAGGAGTTGCATAAGTCGCTGTGTGTCATTGTCTACCAGGTGCCCCAGGTGCTTCTCGGTGTTGTGGGAAATGGCAGATAGTTTATCAAGCAGTTTGATTTTTATGACACTTAGTGTAACAAATCCATCAAGGTCAGCCTGAAAATAGTCACAAGACATAGGTATTCACACCATACGTTGGCATCCTTTGATCAAAGGCTGTGCATCTCCTGTAGCACTTAAAACCTGATACCTACTTTTAAATGAAGGCGTCCAAATGACTGTTTAGAACCTGAAGTGGGAAACAATGTTTAGAGCCTAGTTCTGTGGCTCTGATTTGCATGAGACCATGCTCCCTAATAGCTGGCACAATAATGAACTCCATGGGCTGCTCCCAATTTGGTTCAGCTGGCAGCGCTGCCTCTCTTAGCCGCCACTGCCTGATGGGGTTTGGATATGTGCCAGTGGAAATCTTCCCTTCAACTGTTCGAGCTTTGGATGAGGACTGACTTGCACGGACCTTTAAATGTGAGCTTCAGCGAGATTCACTGAGGAAGGCCGGTTCAGCACATACAGTCCATTAAAGGCCATCAGTTCGGGGATGAGCTTCACCAGGCAGGAGCAGGCACTGGCTGGGATCAGTCATTATCCTCCAGACAGACCATAAATTACTTTATCCTTCAGATCGGGTGCTAAAAGCAAGGACTTGAATGTCTCCTAGACTGCAAGGAACACCTGAAATCTGGATCTTTGTCAAGTCTAGGCAGAGGCTCTTTCCCCCTCTTCCTTCATGGTTGAGTGCTGGCACACCACCAGCCCCGCTGCAGCCCCACGTTCAGTCTGGTTCCCCACACCCCCATGTGCTTCCCATATAATCTCAGTTGTTGTTCTAGGCAGACGGCTCTGTTTTTACTTAAGGCTATTCTATGCCTTTCATTGTGTTTTTAATTTTCATTTCACCAAGACTCACTCCCACGACCATGCTTTCTGGCTTCTTCCAGCTTTTGTCCTTTATTTTAACTGCTGGAGTCAGAGATTATTATCTCTAAGAAAGAGATTTCAGCTGCTTTATGTTGATGGTAAGTGCTGTTTTTCCTGCCCTGTCTGATTTTCCATGCAAGATGCTTTTCGTATAGCTTTAAGTGTTTTATTATTTGCAAATTGGTTGCCACGTCTCCAAGTTTCCCTTTTCCTGCTGTGGTAAGTGCCAGCATTGCTGTAAGGAGGGACCGTAGCCTCTGGGAGGCCCAAAAAAGCAATCAGTTGAACCCAGGAGAGGACCACAAAAACCTCCCACAAATGCAAGCTGCTCTGGGGTACCGTGACCTCCCTCAGTGGTACCGCAGTGCACATCTCTCTGCATGCCCCAGGCAGCAAAGACCCTTCCCTGTGCCAGGGCACAGTTCACTGAGAGGCAGCAATAGGGTCTCAGGCTTCCCAGCAGCCAGCACGTTCAGGTGCTGGCACACAAGCTGTGACACCTCCATCCTTGACATCATGTTCTGCAGTGTGACATGGAGATCCTCAAACCATTACTTCTGCTGCCGGCACTGGGAGATGCTCAGGCAGCAGGGAGGCAGTCCAGGACTGAAGACAGATCCTGATGCCATTTAAAGTTGGTACAGGCTGGGGCTGACCAAGACTTTCCTTCTAACAGCATCATCTTCTCCGTGACAGGAGGCTTGAATGGGCCACATGAATCTCCAACCATGACTAAGGTCTCCAGAGAAGCACCTTTCCCCCTCCTTTCAGGAAGAGGGGATACGCCCACCCTGGCCTCTCCAGCAGCACTCTGCGTTAGTCTTCCCCACATTTCCTCACCAGGGCCACTGCTGCCTCCTCATGCTTCAGACCACCAGTTCTCAGCTGCTTATTCAGCCATGTTTCACAGGTCCACAGTGACCTCGCTGGTCCTACAGACCTATTACACAGGGCCTGGCAATGTCTACTCTTCCAGCTCTGAGCGCTAGCACAGTAAGCAACCCCGTAAGGGAAGGCAAGAACATTAAAAGTGTCTCCACATTGCCACAGACCACCAGCAGCCACAAAAGATCCAAAAAGGTTCTTGTCTCCTCAGCTGTCCATGCTTCCTGTGCACTATGGTGGACACTTGTCTGACTTCAGCCGGGTCAGTGCTGTAACCTCACCATCTGTGTTTTTTCCTCCCTGCCTACTTGTCGGGTCCCTCTATTGACATAAACTACCTGCTCATCTCTCAGCTCTGCAACACCTTCCAGCATGCTGAAAACCAGCAGGTCCATGCCTGTACAAGACCCTCACACCATACAACAACCCATGGGCTTGGGAAATAATATATAGTCAGAACCATACAATAGAGCAAGCACTATTGAAAGCCACAGCTGGCTCAGCATTTTTATTTTCAATCAAAGCAGCATTTTTTATTTTTTGTAATAGTTTTTCCCCCTTTGGCATTTTCATTAGAAGACCAACAGGAAAAAAAAATACTCAACAATCCCCGAGTGAAAGTTATAAGCAGCCTGACACCTGGTAATGAGATATTTCAAGCTATGGCCTGGCACTTTTATGGTATTTCTAAACCAAGCACTCAATCAAGCAACCTTAGAAAGAATGGAAAGTTTGTTACTCCCAGGCATATGTCTTAAGGTTTTTCATCTTACATTTCAGCAATGGAAGAGTACAGTACAAATAAGGCAGGCGAATACCTGGCAAGTAAATACTTTTGCCACAGTATAATTATTCCCCTTAACAGAAAGGCTTCCAGGACAGCTCCTGAGACAGTACTCAGCATTCACAAACAACCTGAGAAGCTCTTGGCTCTTCTCATTTGAAATGCCTCATGATTTTTGGTAAGGAAACAGAACTCAGGCAGTCCCTTTGTCTGTCCACCCCATTGTCTTCCCTTCCCCAAGCAGCTCTGCAATCCACCAGCCAGTTTCACTCAAATCTTAAACAGGACAGTAAAGGTCCAAGATTGTCCATTTCCATATGTTCTTACATTAAAACATATGCAGACGAGATGAGAAATCTAACTACTGTTGCAAAGTAGCATCTGAAAGACCATACCTACTGAACCACTCAAGTGCTAAGAGATTTGTCCAGAAGCTGGTACGAGGGAGCCCTTCACCCCGCGCTGGCTGCCGGCCAGCATCTGCCCAGCACACATCTGCCCTTAGCAAAGCTTTCCTTCCCTCGCTCCAGAAACTTGGGGAAGAAACAGCAACTATAGTGGGAAGCCCTCACTGAACTGGTCAGTGCTTTTAAAATTACTGCAGGCTCTCACTCTCTAAGGGCGAGAAACCCCACCCGCTGTGAAATGAGAAGGGGCAGAGCAGCGGTGGGACTGTCAGACCCGATGAAGCCGGCAGGACCGAGCAGGCTCTAGGCAAGCGAGCACCAAACACTTTCCTGCACAGCCTCCAACACCGCTCCCAGCTAAGAGCACCAGGGATGGGGAGCACCTCAGAGCATCCAAAGCACAAGCACAGAAAACCAAGACAAGAATAAGATGAGTAGGCTCACATCAGCAGAAAGACAGATAACCTGCACATTCAAGCAACCAACCTTAACTCCATCACCAGTCTCCACCTGGAGCACCCACCCAACTCCTCAGAAGACAATAAAGCTTTCACCGGGCCTCCCACACGTCTCCGATTAAATTCCTGTGAGATAATCAGGCTGTTTCCACTCCGCTCCTGCTCCAGCCACAGCTCAAGTTAAGACTGTTGGCTGCGGCCAGGCTGCCAAGAGTCCCAGAGGGGCTGGCGAGGGGCGTCTCGCCCTCGTAGGAGCTCTGCAGCACCCGAAAGCAGAGCAGAGCTGCTGCGGGCAGGCAGCTCTCTGGCACAGAGACAGGGGAGAAGAGCTGGCCTCTGCGCTGTTGTCTCACTTGTCTCCTGTTTGACACAAGGAAGGGAAGGTTTTCTCAAAGCACAGCCATGCTTAGGCCACTCGCTCATCTCCCACAGCAAATGATGCCATCCAAACATCGGTGCTAATTACAGAGACAGGAAAATCATCTGCATTCTACCCGTAACAATCCATTGTTATTTTTACGCACGCACACACAGACACGAGTAAAGAACCCTTCTCATTTCAAGCTGTGCTATTATGCTAACTACAGAGAAATAAATATGCCACACTGTAGCTAATAAGTGTCATTCACATCAGTATTTATTCCAAACATGTTTCCCCCATCACGTCTGTTCTGCCTGGAACTGCTCATCACTAAAGAGGAGACCTTTATTTCTAGTGATTTAAGCAGACAGGAGAGAGTTAGCAATTAAAGCACACTTTTGTACAGTTTAATTCTTTTTATTTCAGCTATCAGGGAGTGTTATCTGCTATCGCTGTATCTATTTCTGGAGCCACCACCTACCAGCACTGGGTTGATATTTCACCAGTTTGCAAGATGGGTTCTCCCACCTGGGCATGGGGGCAAGGCTGACTCCTGACGTGCAATGGGCTTGTGGTTCTCAGCCCCACGGCCTGCACCATAGGATTGGGTCTCTATCAGGAAAGTGGGCTCAGAGTCATTTTTATTCAAGCTCCGATACATTCCTGTACTCCGGCGCCTTGCCGCGCCGTGTGCGTTTCACTCTCGCCCAGTGCCTGCCGTTAGGTGATGTCTGTGGGCAGCTGCTGCACCGGGAGCTGCCCCAGTGCTCCCACGGCCACGCCGGGAGCTGCCGGCAGCCGAGCCCAGATCTAGGCACCTCCGGTTTCCCTTGAAGGATTATTTCTCTGCTCATCAAAGGCTGGCAAGGACTGAATGTCATTCAAGAAAAGTATTTCAGAGCTAAAAATAGTCTCCTGATTTTTGCTTCCTTTCCAGAGCAAATGTCTGCCTGGCAGGTAGCAGATGAATTTAGTGGTCCTGCCACACACATCTCATCTTTCACCTGACGATGCTTCATAAACACAGTAAGCAAGGCAGCAGCCCAAACTCAGAAACTCCCACTGCCTGGCTTGAACTATAATTATTTTTCACGTTAAACTGAAAATAGGACCAAGTCAGAAGTCCTCCACGGGTCGTGGAAAACAAGCAAGGCTTTAACTTCTGCCCAAGAGGGACAGATCCACCTGCCCATCCGCACCACAGCAAACACAGCTCTTCACACAAACACAAGCGATGTGTGCAGTCAGCTCCGGGACCCACAACCTGCCCGAGAGAGGTAAAAACGGTTTCAAATCTGAGGAGCGCAGATGCTCACTTAACTGAGGGGCTAACGTTGCTGCCCTAAGGAATGAATCCCAAAGACTGAACGAGGGCCAGCGCTAATTACCAGCCCACGCAGACTTGTGGATTATATGTCAAGGATCCTGTTATGCAAGAATACAGCTGGGCATGTTATTGCAAGTGAGGAGACAAGCAGCCATGTGAATTGCAGAAGTGTAGGGTGAAAAGGAAAAAAAAATCCTTTCATTTTCCCCCTGACTTTTTTCATTCTTACTGTTAAAGGCCTGATTTGTAAAGATACTAAAAACCTGAAGTTCTCATTGATGTTCCTGGACTTTGCTTTTTAAAACTGCACAAAACAGTGGACCAAACGCCAATTAGGCTCCATCCATAGAGCTAATGAGACTGGGAAAGTACCCCAGAGGTGGGTTTCAGCAGCAGCTTTTCTTTTAACCTCACTTGTCACCCGCTTTTCTCCTCCTGCTCCCAGATATAATCCTTGCTCCTTCCTGCTTACAGCCTGGTCCAGCTGAAAGCACAATTTACTTGCATCAGTGGAAGACAACAAGAATGGTTATGCCACGTTTCTTCCCCACAATAGAAGGGGCAAATCCCACTCTAATCTAGCTGGGGAGGTGAAGGTGGAGGGGTGTTGCACATACACGTTTCTATCCAAGATCGCATACCAAGTTTTTTGCTACTCCTGCCTTTTTCATATTTACTTATATTGGGGCAAGAGAGACATCTAGAGATCACAGGCAGGAGATTGCAAGCTTCTGGAAAAACAGTTTTCTGTAGAATGGGCAGCATGATGTGTTTACAGAGCGGGAACAATAAATAAAATGAATGAAACATGAAAAAAATCAAGTCCTGGTTATAAAGAATGAAGACCCAAGAGGGTATAGCAATGGACTACAGAGTTGCAGTAACGCTCTCCATTTTCATGGCTTGCCCTCACCCAACACTACCCCCAAACTGTGAAGAAAAGCACCTCCGTGGCAGACAGAAAGTTTGAGGTGAGTCACGTACCCTGCTAGGGCACCCTGTCCAAAAGACAATACCACAGGAATGCGTACCAATGAGTAAGTGCAGCACTAGCAGATAAAACGCTCAATAAAATGTAACTAAGCTAAACCTGGAACTTGAATCCTGCTCATTTAATCCCAAAGCAAAGTCCCATGTCCATGCCACCAGCACAATTGCACCAACAGCAACACTATTCTCAACTCAGTCACAAGACTGATGAGATGGGGTGTCCTGACGATCAGGAAAATTACAGCCCAGAACAGATAAAACAAGCTACCCATTTCATTAAAACAAGCACCTGACCCACCTGCTTTTATAGGCCATTCAGCATCCACTTTAACAATGTTTTATGTCACTATAAAAAGCGTAAGTGGTGGTTCCTGGATGTTTTCAGCTGGCTGATCTCAACCGTCCTGCTGCATTATGCTGTTGCGTGGCACTAAAATTTGATCAACTACAGCTGTGCAATGACTACTGCCCTGACACCAACCCAGGAACAAAATACACATCCCCAGGGGTTTTGCTTGAACAGTTGAGTGTCACAACCGGCATGTGAAGGAGGGGGAACAGGGTCGTCGGACAGGTAACGCAGTTGTAGCCATCAGCTACATTTAGTCTATGGAAGAAAGCAGAGATGAATTTGATTACCTTGTTAGGCTGAGGCTCCCCACCAGCTCATCAGAGATTTCGCAAAGGGGGTTTGAACTTGCTTGCTGCTTGCTGGGAGTAATCATCCTAGCTTTGCTCCGCTTGCAAAGGCAGCTTCACCACTAGCGTACCCTCCTGTTCTTGTTAGCTTCCTTGCACCCAGGAAGAACTAAATGGGATGAAATGCAACAGGAATGAGGTCTGGCACTTTGTTATACCAAGGTCAGGGAAGATAACTGAGTGTCTGCTGGACTTACTTCCCAACGCAGATTTTAGAAGGTGGAACAATTATCTTAGTGATAAGTATTATTTTCCCCACTTTTACTTTGCCTATATTTTTTAGCCTGCAGCTTTCCTTCCCTAGCCTTCAGCCAGTGAAATTCCAGCTGCAGCACACATCGGGTGGTTAAGGACATCCATTTCTCTGCTTAAGGCAATCTAGCAGGCAAACGAGAGTCAGCGCACTGAAGCATCAGCACCCAGATGAAACCTGTGTTACACAAACAGAGCATGACTAAAATACTGTCATATCACAAGTACCACATTTTACCAGGTTGTAATTTAGTTGTTAATCAAGTATCTGCCTATCTTTTCATTCTGGGTACTGCGTGAGAAAAGATGCAGTTGGTACCGCCTGTCCTGGTGAGGCCGTAATCCTTTTGGAGATAGCAAAATTCCCAGCGGCTGCCACCTCTGCTTGGCAGTGCCCACGCTCCCCCCGCAATGCAATGCACGTGCCCTGTGCATCACAGCGCCCCAATAGTACAGGTTTTAATTTCTACTCCCTATAAAAATATATACAGGTGGAAGTGAGCAGCCACACACTGAGTAGGAATCACTTGGTCGCTGCTAAACCCAGTGCAGCCGGATTAAGAATGCCACAAGAGCTTTTGAAACCATGGGCAACCACTCGGTAATGGCGGATACCAGGACTACCTGTTACATTAAGACTGGTCCTAGTAAAGGTCAAAACTCTCATTACCTGCAGCAGAACCACAATATTTCTTTGTGCATGTTCTCCTCTGTTGCTAGTGTTTTTACAAGATTATTCTTACATATCTCACATAATAAACCAGACTGGATCAACTTTAAGTGGAAAATTTTATGCCCTCAGACACCCTCATTCACTTCATATGAGAAGAACAGGAGAAGGTCAATGGAATTTACTTTTTTTCCCCAGCAGAAGATGCAAAATACCAAGCAATAAAGTTTACCCAGTTATTCTTATCACTTGCTATGTCAGCACTTCTCTCTTTGCAAAGATATTTGTGAACAAAACCAGGTCATGAGCTGGTAGTCAAAATACAACGTACCAGAGCAAAGAGATGGTGAACAGCAGGAGAATTAAGAGGAAAAATAGATGATTCTCTTTTAAAACAGAACTGCCTGAGTAAAATGGCAGCACTTGAGCAGAGAAAGCATCAGAGGCATGAGTGAGAAGAGAGGCCACCGGCTTCTGAAACTCCTCGGCTCTACTAGAATAGTCCTCTGGGCTAAACTGTGGTCAAGTCCACCTACATCCTCACTCAGACCCTGATATTTACATTAATTGGCAGTCAGACACTGAATAATAGGTAGTCTTGTCTTAAATCTAAATTAGCCAAATAGCATTAGATAAAACACAAAAAAACTTGGCATTTGAGAGCACGCCATTTTAATGAAAAACCCCAAAATAATAGCTTTGGCACTCTCAGATGCTTCAGTCTCCTGCCCTCTACTATCAGCCTCACCCGCACATCTTGACGTGCTCATCACCATCACCATCCTCCCCGTTCCCATACCCGCGTCAGGGCCCCCACGCCAACCGCGAGCGTCTGCACATTCTTTCACTGCTGTGAAATAACTCCGCGGTGCCGAATCCGCTGGGGCGAGTGCTAAAGCCTGGCTCACCACTCCAACCCATTTTCTTCCCCTGCTTTCTGCCACACCGCCGCACGCCCCCCTTGTCTGTCGTGGCTGGCTTTCGCCTAGACTCCAGCAGGCATGAGAGAGTCACTAAAATAACTGTTCAGGCACTGGAAAGCAAGGTTTAATCACGGCTTGCATTTCTGGTGCAAGTAACTGGCACGTGAGTTTGAGAAAGAAACCACAGGCTCTGTTCTGGGGAAGGGACCTGCCCGAGTTACCTGTGGCAGAATACAAAGGAAAGGATGAGGAGGAGAAAGTGCATTTCCAGTGAAGCCACTCTCACGCACCAGGCTTTTTACCCTGTTGCTGTATTTTGAAAATCCACACTTATTCTCACCTCCCATATTATTTTAAATCAGGCTCTATTGCATCAAAGACAGAAAAAAATATCGTTGTGGACAAGAGCACAGGAGAAGTCAGGATGTTTTGCTCTGCAGAAGGAGCAGGGAGCCCAGCAGCAGCACCAAAGCCCTCCCGGGACCCCTCCCACACAGACCGCCCTCAGGCTCCAGCCATTCAAAGTCAGATGCTGCCATCTGCTGAGACCTTCCCACTGCAACAATATATAGGTATTTCTCTTAATGCACGGCACTCGGTTTGAACACTATCCTGCTATTAATCAATGGCATAAGGAGCAATGGCAATGCGCATCTCAAACACTGATCGTATGTCTGACAGCAGAAGGGAGACCAGGCTGTACGCTCAGATGGGTCACCAACCCTCTCCCAGCTAATTCTGACTTAGTAATTTTCACAACTCAAATTTTAAGTTCTGACCCCATTTTACCACCTGTGTCTAGGATGACTGACACTGACCTTCTTCCGATCAGCTGAGCAGGTAAGAAGGGACAATAGGCCATGCAGCATCACCAGACACTATCCATACCATAATATGACCAACCTCTCCAGGGCACAACAGCCAGGCAAGCGGTCACGCTCACATGGACCTGGGTGTTCAATTTGGCTTGGCCAGTAGAAGCAGATCTCCAGCCAAAAGGCGGAGACTACTCTCTCCATCTAGAAGAGTATGGAGGTGACACAACCCCTTCCAGGTTCATCAGACTGCAGGTGTCCAGGGTGGCACCAGAGTAAAGCTCGGTGAGTCAGGGGTCTGCAGCACAGACTCTTTCCTCAGATGTCATCCACCTCCCAGTTTTCCCCACATGAAGGTCCACTGCCTCTGTCCCATAGGAGACTCCTTCATCATTAATGTCCCCCTCTGCTCCACAGGTACCAAACACCTTCTCTAAACACACCGTGCCTTGATTGCCAGTTGCAACCTGTACTGAGCCTTTTTTCCCCCCTCTCACCTCTCCCTGTTAATCCTTTTATTACCCCACAATTGTTAACTTTTACCTACAAACACTGCTTCCCCAAGGCATGTGCCTTCAGCTCACAAAACATCACTGAGGCTTAAAAAAATAGCACTGTCAGATTTTAAACATGTCTGAGAATAAGAATTTCTGCAACCCCATTTAAGGCAGTTGCATTGCAGGGCATGTCATAATCCCACGTGTCAGCTCCCGAGTCTCACGTCAGCAGTTCCCTGGATCTCGGCCAGCCGCGATGGCCCAGGAGTAAAGCTCTCGTCAGCAAGGTGCAAGCTCAGAAACCATCCTCTGAACTCAGATCAGCTACATCAGCTCCCACGTGTGGTAAGCCAGCGTGTAGCTACATTTGTTAGATATATCCTGGCAAAGGTGCCCGTGGCACTGTGTGCTTCCCTCCAAGTCACTCTTTTTATGCTGGAACTCTAATTTCCATTTAATAATTCTACAAAAGTTGTCAGGCTGGCTTGTGAAATAAATTAAGAGTCTATTCCCAGCTGGTCCATCAAATGAAAATATCAGAAATTCTCTTACTTCAGAAGTCTCTGTGGTAGTAACAGACATACACAGGTAAACTGGTTCAGAAAAACCCTGTGTGTCCTATATAAAATTGGTTTAAAACATGAATGTCAAACTAGCAGGGAACTTGAAGCCACAGTAAATTCATCTAAAGGAAGCCTTAAAGTGTCACTGACTGCCTTCCATCAGGTATCAGAAACGTGTGTTCTACTCTGGACTGATAAAAAAAAAAAATCAAGATTTTATAAAAAGGAACAGTAGAATCTTGGTATGATCTTCAGGGTTACTCTGAGCAAGAACTATGAAAGCTCGTGTGTGTATCAGTGCTTAGTCCTGCAGAATTATCTCCATTTAGGATAGAAAAAAACACCTGTAGCAAAATAGCTTGATTTGACAATAAAAAAGGGGTCGACAGACCTCTTTTGACTCCATAACTCCTCTTTGTAATTCAGTGCACAGATCTTTATCTTCAGCTAAGCAAATTTGTCTCAAATCAAACCAAAACCCACACCGATCACATCTGAGTGTTTTGATGCCACCCGCAGCCCATACTTTGTGACCTTAACCTGCACGTGACTGAGATAAAACAGGTAAACTAGCCTTTTTTATTAGTCCCCCGCTCTTCTCAGTTGGCTGCAAGTCTGTGTTACAGGACGCTGGTGCACTCCACCAAACCCGTAGTGCGGGCACTCCCGGCTCTGTTGCTAGCTCCTTGTTCCTCAGAGAAGAGCCGTTAGCCGAGACTGTGCTGCCTCTCTGCAAAGAGTTAAGACCTGTTTGCTTAGCAGTATCAGGTCTCCTTTTCTCCATAAAAAGTAACAGACTGAAATGAAACAGGTTACGTAGTCATAAACCATAGAGTTTAAAGGCTTTGTGCCTGAAGACAGTCACTTCCATCCCAAGGCTCTCTGAAAAGCTTTGTGATGAAGTACCACCTTCCTGGCACACCACTTCCAGCTCAAGCCATCGCACATATCAAGTACCAGGATGTATCACCAAGAAGGAAAAGCGTTCCCAGTTGTTTGTATCAGGAGAACTGCAAATTCAACAGCTGTTTTAAAGCACATTGCAACAGGCCTGCCACATTTCAATAGGCTCCTTCCTAATAAAGGCTCCAAACAAAGCAAAACGAGGCACGGTACTTCCAGCTGCTGTTAAAGGACAGTGCGGTCAGCCCAGAAGCTTGCTTCTTCCCATTCTCTGCCACCTCGAAGTAGCTCTTCAGCCGTAGTCACCTGCTCTGTGCACTGCTTTGAAAGAAAACTGTTGGGTTTTCTGTATCAAGTACATTTTGCTGTCATGCACCAGATGCCTGAAACAAAGACCAACAACTCATTCAATACTAAACATTCAATACCTGTAGGTTCAGAAATCCCTATTTCCTCGCTCCAAAAAGTAACTTAAAAAAATGCCAAACTGTTAAGTCTTCTTGGCAATATGCAAAGCAGCTGCACAGCAATCACCCTACCCAAACCTGGTATTTCAAAGGACTTTTAAACTAGAAATTTGATGGAAAAAAAATTATTCACCTCTCCACCTCGGTTACTCCTTACACTGAAAGATGTGAAACAAGTTTGTGATCTGAAATCAAACTTCAACCATGTTAGTTATTCCACAATCCTGCACCTCATAACTTTTCAAACCATAACCAGGAAATATCTTCTGGCAAGGCATCTTCTATTATTTAGCTAAGTAGTCACACATACGTTAACCATGGAGACACACGTATCTAACACCCAAGAGGCGATCCCACCACATGCCAGCTGAATATGTAGTTTAACATTAGTTTCCCTGCTGAGGCTATTCTGTATAGTGACCTGTAACTCTCATTCAAGTGGTAATTCTTGAAAGTGTGTTATATTATTAACAGAAATACAAGTTGTGACCAGGGATAGGGCGGAACCCAAATGTCATCTGCAGTAAAGATGGAATTTAAACACTACCGAAGAGCTGTCTATGACAAGCACTATCACAGGCAGTGTTAGATGCCATTAAAATACCGACTGGAAACACCAGAGTCCATTTGAACAATTTATTAGTATCCTCTTTTTTTACAAGTTTTAGAAAAAGAATCCCAGGATTTTGCCTCCTGTGTGTTTTCGCCTAGCCTCCTCATGGTCCATGATGCCAGCCGAGGTCGTCAGTACAATGTACCTGTTAAGAAAGAACAGATAATCAGTTTCTCGTTTTGTTCTATGCCCGTGCAGAGTTGACAGCACTAACTTCATTTCTGTATTACAACAGTAAAATCTGGTTCTGTAAGAATGGGCCTAACAGAACTAAGATCGGGTTATCAGACAATGAAAAAGAACTCCTCTCACGAGTACAGCTCTGCAGCACACAAAGGACATTTACAGGCTTTCATTCTCTGAACATCCGCATAAGTCTCAGCAAGAAGTTTTCTGTCACATTCCCACTGTAAAGTCAGTTCAGCTGTCGTAGCAGTAGCGACTCTATCTAGCCAAAGTCTGCATCTATTTTGAGCGTTCTTCTTCAGAGCAGGTAGAGTTGCCATGGTGCCAGACAGCTCCTCACCTCCGAGCGCTCTGCCTCCCAGTGTTTTGAACACTGTGCACCGATGCAGACGAGTATCTGGATCCGGACTGACAACTGAAGCAGCCTTAGTCATTGCTAATGCCAACATCTGGATTATCGCCGTACTTCATCCACACAGCTTCGTGTCTGAAACCTCTTGTCCCACCACTCTATAAATACTCTTAAAAACCTCGCTATGACAACATGCTCTATAGCTATATAGGTGCAGCTAAAGCAAGTGGCTTATCCCTGGAGCTTTAAGAACAGAAATGACAAGGAACTGTTCATCCTGCCTTCGACGGGACAGACTGGCTGAGCCCCTGAAGACTCTTCTAGCTCCGTCATCCTCGTGCACTGAGATTTATTGCTCTTGACTCAGTGAATGTTGGGAAGTAAAAACATACTGCATAATAGTAAGATTTTTCTGTGGTGTGGAGGTTTGTTTAACAGAGGCTCCGAGTCTCTCACCATTTAATATCTAAACACCTTATACACAATCAGGAAGTTTAAATTAAAATAGTATGACCTACTTCCAGTGACCATGGCTCCTGCCCATCTATAAAAGGACAATAATAAAATTAAAATGACTAAAAGAAAAAGTCCTATTTTCCCAGTAAACTGTAGATAGAAATGGTGAAACCAGGATTTATCAAAGCCAAGCAAAGGTCCTTGCTTAGCAGTGCCCCTTTGAAATTGGTTAGGAAGAGCATTTATATGGAAGATGGATTTTTAGGCTGGTATCCACCTCCAGATTGATCAGAAAGGAAAGGTGTCAGGCAAGTCAACTCAGGCAGTATGAACAGGTAATAAACCCCCCCATATTTTTACATGCAATGCAGATTTAACTCTTCTCCATACTTACCCAAACTGACGTGAAGGAAGTAGGTTGTTCTGCCACTTTTCCAAATCCTTCAGCTGAACATCAAATCTGGGACTGATTACACCACACTATAAAACAGAATTCCATTACAAACTGAAGAACTTTATAAACTGGATTTGCACATTTGTCATTGCAATTCACTGGATGAAGAAATTTAACAACTGCAATTAAAATATTTTTGGCAGCAAAAGATGAGAGTACCAAGAAGCACACTCCATTACCCGTAATACGAAACAGAGCCTCCTCTCAGGTAAGCTGAGACTCTCACCCAGCTATTCAGCTGTCACTCCCTCAGCCTTGCCCACTCCCCCTCGCGTGAACTGCTGCTGAAGCTAAACTAACAAATTAATGGCTAGACCTGGGAGAGCACAAAAGCATACTATAAACCACTGAAGATTATTAAGCATCCTCTATCATCAAAAATCCTGCGATTACTCAGGGATATTCTACTTCCAGTCATACATAGTTAGCAAAAAAACACTGTAGAGTTTAAACACAGAAAAATTAACACACGTAAAAGTTATCAGTTTCTAAGTTAATTGTATTACGTACTGACCATGACCACTACTACCACCCCCAATTACCTCACTGGCTCCCAATTATCTTAATAAATATTAAAGAGCAAAACAGAAGCACAACTTCCTGCACTGATGGACATTTTCTGTACCAAACAACTATTCCCTTATTGCAACTATTGAGAGAAACATTATATCCATCTGCACCCCAGAAAATCTGTTACAAAATCATCCCAGAAGAGTTCAAGGAACACTATACCCAAATCTGACACACATTATTTTTATTAGAGATACACAACACTAGTAATTTGGGTGGTGTCAGAATTCTCTGCCTACTACACTCAAGCACTTTTCAGCTGCAATATTTCTTCATTGTGGAGACGCCCCCCAACATATTTTGGCCAAGTAATTTTTTAATGTCTTTACTAAAGAGATACTTGTCACTGTCACCACAGCTTAACTGGAAACAATGATGCACAGCAAGTCATCACAGAACCAAGCAGCTCAATATTTTGAGACAAAAGCATTTTAAAAATGTCCAAAACACACACAAATACTTCATATGCCCCAGGAACTTGAAAAGTACCAATTAACATGACATTCAGCTTTCCTTTAACTGCCAACAAAGCCCACCTAGCGGCAGGAGAAAGGCTTGTCTTCGTAACATTCTCAGGTATTAAACATCAACTGGAAAGCAACTCTGTTTCTATCTCTTAAGACAAGTCTTCTAAATAGCTGAAACATCAAAGAAACCGAGAAACCACTAGGTAGCCCAAAAGCCTTTACAGTGAAACACACAGCACTTGCAAGCAGACTTCCCTGAGAATGTCTTACATATTCAGAGTTTAAAAGAAATGTAATTAGTCAACCATACCATTATGAATTTAGAAGAATTAACAGGCATTTGATAACCACTGATAACACCCGTATTATTCTCAGTTACACGGATTCAAGAAATACCACCTTCTTTACAAGTAATTCTTTCCGAACTGGAACAAACAGAAAAACAAAAAGTCTCATGTAAATATTTTCCTAGACAGCTGAATTCAGGAAGAGGAATCCTACCTTGTTGAGTCTGCCTGTAAGATTGACAACAATCTTTCCAGCTCTGTGATCATCAATTATCTCAAATTCACCAATGTAACCTACAAAAGATTAGCAGACAACTTACATATACAACGCTTAGCTACATTAATACAACTCAGTTAACTACATTGTACAAAAACAGTTCAAGCATCTTGATTTAGTCACAAAGCACCTTAACACAACAGCAGCCATGGAAACCATGAATGAGAAAAAAAGTCAGCGCCATGCACTCTAGACTTACCGTGCTTCATCATCACAGTTAAAAACCGGACGATTACTTTGGAGCACGGCCTAATGAGAACTTGGCGTTTCCCACGTTTCTCTGCATTGTTGATGCTTTTGAGAGCATCGGCTAGAACATTCATGCGCACCATGGTGCCTGCAGGAAAGAGAAGAGGCAGTTAGTACACCAGCTCTTCAGCACAGAAATACTGAGCAGCACACTTTTTTTAAGGCTAATTTCAGACCTAAAACATGAAAGACTAACAGAAAGTCACATTAAACCTTAAAAAGCACTCTTAGGCTAAAAACCAGATCAAACCACATACTCAGGTACGTTCATGAGGATTCACAACTATCATGACAAGTCTGGAAGTCTGACACGCTTAATTAAACTTGGCTTTATCAACACACAGACACACAGATTTAAAAACCACGATCTAGACAACATTTCATCAGTGTGACACCTTTCCCAGGCGAATCATTTTGAACTTTAAAACCCAATTACGCAGTATTGGCCCTGCTCAAAAACTAGGTCATAGATGGCATCAAGTGTAACAGATGCTGCTCGGCTTGCTCATCTACAAAATCCTGTAGGATGCAAGTGGAAAATAGCACTCTGAAAAGGAAACTGGGCATCGACTCTTGCGTTCCAGTGATAACGACAAGAGCCCCCCGAGTACCCCGAGGTATGACAACACTCGATATCATCACCCCACTTACTAACAGAGCCAGTGCGCTGCCGGGTCTGGACAGGGAGGTCTCCTGACCCGGGCCACGGGGCCACTCCCGAGCTAGCCAGGTACTGCGGCACACAACAGCTTTTACCACTAAGCGAGGGACCCCCCAAGCGAGCAGGTCTGGCTAATTCCTGCCCCCAGGGGAGCGCAGCCCTCCCGTCCCGAGGGCCGCCTCCTCGCCCAGGGCCCAGCCCACCGCCCGCTCCCCGAGCCCTCCGCTATCTCCTCCGGGGCCCCACCGCATGATCCTCACTCCCTTCACTGCGGAGACTCCGCGGCCCGGCTCCCCCGAGCCCGGCGCCGCCCCCCTCCCCACCGCCCCAGCCCGGGCCCGGCTGCCGTGCCAGCCCCCGCCCTCGGCTCCCGCCCCACAGCTCCGCGGAGAGCCGAGCCACAGGCAGGAGGGTGCTTCCCCCCACCCTCCATTCCGGAGGCTCCAGAGAGCGCTAGGGGAGACGCCGGCAGCTCAAAACGGGCCGGGCCGGGCGGGCGCACCCTCACGGCCCCGGCGAGGCGGGCAGAGGCGGCCGCAGGGCGCGGATGGGGCCGGTAGGCAGCGGATAGCAGCCGGGACCCCGCAGCACCCCCCACTCACCGGTGCAGCAAGATGGCGGAAAAGGAAGAGGCCGGGCGCCCGCGCGGGATTATGGGAGGGCCATGGGCGCGAGGCGCCCCGCGCGATCTCGCGAGACTTGGCGTCCCAGGCCCTGTCATCCCCATTGGCCGAGCGGCGCAGATCGCACTTCCGGAGCGACGCTGCTGCCGGGTTTCCATAGCAACCAGAACGCTGCGCGGCGCTACGGCGGGGTGCGAGGGGCAAAAAGGCGGCGGCGCCCCCGAGCTGGCGGGGCAACAGCCGAAAACGGGTTCAGCAGGGCACAGCAGAGGGGTTCCCAGTAGAGCTGGTTTCCACCGGAGTCTGAACGGGGCCCCGGACACGGAGCAGAGCATCGCTACTCCGCACCACAAGGGAGCGGCAAGTCTGTGGTGAAGACAGCTGCACCCAGCGCATGGGCTGGGTTTGTACCCCATTTTAAGTTAAAAGAGGATGGCGGCTGCCAGCACTGGAACAACAGAGGTGGTGTGGGTATGGGGGCAGAGGGACAGCTCTGCGACACTGCCCCCGTCACCTTCCAGCAACAGTCTGTGGCAGCAGAGCAGAGTTTTCTGAGTAACGGTTCCAGATGGCACTGCAGCATCCTCCCGCAGCTCAGCTCCATCACACCTTCGCACTGTGGCAGATTCATCCACAACCCGTCACTTTTATCAGCGTTCACCAACTGCCGACAACACAACAGCCTTTCCCTTCCACAGAAGGAGCCGTGAGCATACGGTCATGGCTGATAAGAGTTGCTATTTGCAGTGAGCTATTTCAAACCACAGCATTCCAGCATTCCCAGCTCCCGCTCCTGATCGAAAGACACGTTTACGCAACTTTCTGTATGTTCACAAAGAGCAAGACTCAAAGAAGTTTCTCTTTAGTCTGTATTTACCTATTCAACACTTACAATAGACACTGAAGAGAGTTCATTTTAAAACAGTAAACTTTTAAAATGCATTAACACAGGTTTCAGCTTTTAAAGAAAAAAGTTCAGTTTTAAAAAAAGGAGGGAGAGGTCATAGAAAAGCACAAACAGTTCAGACAGGCTTATTTACAGAGACAAACCTAGCATATCCAAGGTGATTCTGTATACAGACAACAGCATTCATAAAACCAAACGGGCTACATGGCTCCATGACAACAGCAGTTTTTACAACAATCAGCCATTAAGGTAACACACACCTTAACTCAGTTTCTACAGTCTCAGTGCAATGAGTTGAAGTTTACGCTACAGCTAAATTACTGAACTACAAATTTATATATTCCAGACCCCTAGTCAACAAACAATCTGGCACGTGCAGCCAAAAAAAAGCAAGCAGATTCAGTGAGACAATGGGATCACCTTCTGCAGCGATTTTGGGTATGCACCCTCAGCCATGATCATTAACATTCAGCTAATTGGCCTCCTTCCACAAGGATCAGTAGTAACAAGCCCTCAGGAAGCGTAAGCTTTCAGGACTGCCTTTCATACCAGCTGCAGCTACAAATTAATGATCAGTTAAACTACCACAGTTATAGAAATGCTATCACACATTACAATTCTGCTATTCCTTGAGTTGGGGTATTTATTTATGGGGCCTCTTAGTTTGGTGAAGACACTTAAGCTCCATACATCAAAGGTCAGGATCTTTCCTATAAGATCAGCTGCAGAACCCTAGTCGGCACAGCAAGAGACACAAACCCACAGCAGTCACTAGAGTGACATTTTCACTTCATCAGGGAGCCAATTAAAAAAAAAAAAAGCCATTGAGCAGTACAACTTCTATCATCTTGATTATACGTTAATTCTCAAAACTGTTCCCAAGGAAACCTTCTACAAGAGTGAACAGCAGTTGTCTTCATTCGTTTTTCTTTTCCTTGTGCTTGAGGAGTTTGTTTATCTCCCTTTTGGCCATTCCAACATACTTTGTAATGATCCCATGCTGGTTTAGTCCAGGAAACAGCAACAAGAAACTTACTAGAGAGAGGAAAANAGAGAACAAGGCGGGGGGGGGGGGGAATTACTTATTACTCCTTTAACAAGGTTCTGTCACCTTGCAATTCCTTGCTTCCCTTAAACCCCATTAATTGCTTGAAAACAGAAAATAAACCCCTGGAACAACAACAAAATCACCACACTCAAATAATCAAAACTTACTTCTACCAGCCTCCTACCATTTCAGGCAGCTGAAAAAAAAGTTACTTCTGTTTTGCATGCTGCACACTTACCAATAAGATAGGTCAGAAAGAGATTATGAACTTGCTGTCCGATCCAGGCAACCACAGCAAGAGAAAAAAGCATGGTCATGAAGTACTAAAAAATGAAAAGGGAACAGTTATCACAGATCTGTTGGGAATTCTCCCCCTTCAGCATCTGACAACACTTCAACATTTAAAACTAACTTGAAGTTTGAGGGCTCTTCCACATGCCGTACCTATGCATAGGCTTGTTAAAATTGAGATTACAGAGTCTACAATGCTATGTTCTCATTTGTTTTCAGAGCATCGGTTTTACAGGATGCCAGTTCTTTCCTGTCCAGATATACCTTAGAGTCAGACTACACCATCCCCACAGACACAACTTCAGCCTCACACAGTACCTGAAGCTGTTTTCAGGACAGCAAACTCAGTAGTTCATGTACCTGACACATTATTAAGATCTAGTTTTTCAGACAGTTCGTGAACACTGGAAACAAGGTGTGTTTCCGAAAACTGACATATCCAAAGAAACTCAGATTAGCTTTATCTTAATATTAAGGATATGCTCCTAACTGCACATACTGCAAGTTTCAAGTCATGTATCTTGCCACTCCAGATTTGAGCGAGGTGTTTGACTGGCATTAAGTCACAGCCAGAACTGCTGGTTCTTGGTTTGAAATAACAGTTTATTCAGACATGCGTCCTGCTAAAATACTAAGACAAAACAAAACAAATAAAATCTTAAGACAATAGAGGTGAACTCCTGGAACTCAATACCATTTTAGGCTTCTCTTCCTTCAGCGTGAAGAGACGTTTCCACCAGCCAATAATGCGGCGACGAGATTTTACCAAATTGCTGCAAATCTCATGAAATCTTTGCTGCTGTTCTGTAGTCCTTTTATTAGAGAAAAGAGCCAGAAATTAGAATTCAAGATTTCATCTGAAATTTAAAAAAATCTCCCATGGTATTTTTCCAGTAGTAAAAATTTATCCAGTACTTATCCTGGCATTTGCTTCACTTAGTTTTATGCCTTATCTTTATTGAGCATTGTAATGCAACTGCCTGTGTAATTTTTCTTTTCCCAAAGAGCAACCACATTCAAACCAGAAGACCATTGATTTTAATCTGATACCAGTGCGATACACACAAGTGTATTGCACACACACTGGTATCAGGTGCGTATTACTTCGGCTTTTATGTTGGTTCGTGACTAGACAAGAACATTTATCCACTAGTTATCTTAAAGCAGCTACACTAAAGTTTACTTTTAGCTCAAAATTTAGTTCCAAATAAGGTTCTTCTGCAGCTTACTGTTTTTATATAAGCCTTGCCCTTCTTCAAATCTGTTTCAATCACTTACAGTCACATTCATACTCTCTGCATTACCCTTCTCCTTCACTGTATTTACTATTGCCACTCTCTTCAAACATATAATCCAATACCCTTCTTCATAATTTTACTTCTCAGTATCTATTATCCATTAATTACTAAAAACTAGTTTAGCAGAACTAACTAGCATCCTTAAGGGAGAGCAAAGAATGTGCCTACTCCTTTGACAAAAGTCTTATTTTTCTAGAAGAGAAGAAATAAAGGTATGTTGTAGTAGCTATCTTTCAGAAAAAGAAGAATGAAGGACATCTAACTAGTGTCCTCAATTCATATATTATAGAGATTTCCAATTTCTTACTACGATGACTCTATAAAGTAATCATTTGATATTTGACAGTCCATTTTTATAAAGTTTATAATTTACTTATACTCAAGAAACTTTTAATTCAAGCTTTCCTCACCATTTATTAGAGCCAAAGATTCTAGGTGCAAGAGCAGGAACAAGATAATCAGCCAAACAGAGGAACATAACAAAACAGGAGACGCCTGAAAGAACTGATGGGTCCAAGTAGTAGATCATCCTGCAGAAAGAAGATAACAGAAATGATTTCTGGATGCTCAGACTCCAAAATACTAGACATATCAATACTAGTCATCTCTTCAGATTGGCTCAGGACTTCAAACAGTAGACCTACCCTCTTGCCCAACCTCAAAAAAAATTCAGATTTGCTCCTATTACTAATAAAAAGAGGTTTAAGTACTTCAACACTATGACAAAGAAATACAGATAAAAAATTATCTAATATGTTAAGAAATTGCTACTATACAGCAAGCATAGTATGAAGTTCATTAGAAGTAAAAACTCATTGTTATTGCTCTCTCAGAATTTGGTATCTAGTGAACTTAACACTGACCAAGGGATGAGGACGAGTGAGTGAACATGTGAAATAACCAGGTAGGATGAAAGCTCTAATCCTGAAATAAGTCACAGCATTCAGATCCACTATGGCTTGTCATTTGCTCTGCCTCACCTGTGAGAGCTAACCAAACCTGTTCTGGACAAGAAGCCATAAACCTCCAATGAGGACAGTGTTGTGCTTTTATATATTAAGTGTGCCATCACTCAAATGCAGCAGTATGGGTACTGGACAAGAACTAGCTCCTCTCTTAAAGTGTCTGTTAATGCTCGGCTGTGCCCCGCGCTACTTATTTGCACTTAACAGACCTTCCTGAACACTGAAGTAGTAAAAGAAAAGAAATGACACAGTCCATTGCAGGGCCAGTCTTTCTATACAACTGGTACAATGTTACCGCACTGAATGTTCACTTTTGTTGAAGTACCAATCCACAATCTGAAGTAGTTCTGTCTATTTCCTCAAAGTATTATTTGACAGAAGATCTTTCCTGTGATACTCACAGAATTTATAACAGAATACTCTGAAGTTCATGCAATTACTTCTTTTAAATGTTACTTTTCAGTTTGATTTCCATCCTCCTCGCCTCCCCTGAAGACCGTAACATTTATACTAGCCAGAATACCAATCACCCTTGCCTCACCTGGTTCAACATTTATTTTTGTAACTCCCCTCTTCTCCTTACTCACCAAAACACATGCAACTGGCAAACTCCACAGCTGGCGTGGACGCTTATGTGTACATGGTACGTTAGGGTCACCCTGACTACTACCATGTTAGGTAAAAGCATGTACAACTGCCTCCAGCAAGTCACTTTTCTATCTCCAAGCCAGAGACAGGCAACATGCTCCCATCCTGTTGACTAAAAGTTACCTGCAGTCTTTCCTTCTCCTCCTTTCTCAACAGACAGGACAGGGAATGTAAAAAAAAAAAAAAAAAAACCAAGTTGCGCAAAACTGATTGAACCCATCCTAAACACCACACCGAAGATGCAGAATAGGAAAGTCTGCCCTATGGAAACAAGTTTTCCATAATGATATTGCTGTTAATTTTGGGAAAAAAAGCCAAAGGTGATAACCAGATTTGACTAAGAAGCAGGATACAAAGGATGAGGGCAGAATATGAACACACCAATGACGAACATAAAGCTGAGCATGCTAAAAACCAACAGCAACCACTGCTGGCAAACAGCTTTTGCAGAAAGCACTTCTCCCCCTCACGGCAGGACGTGACTCGTGTTACTTCCTGTTCTCAATACTGGAGGTTTTTCTTTTCAACAAAGTTCACATGCATTCAGGAACAGAACCTGGAGCAAGAGCCCTCCCATCAGATTTTTAAAGACATCTTAGTAATTTACTTAACAGCTTTGCTACCAGCCATGAAAGTGCCATGGTGTTCTAGGCTCCCTCCGCGAGCTACTTACAGAAAAGAAAAGGAAACAACACTCATCAGCGCCAGAGGAAACCACGCTCTCTCCCAGCGAAGAACTTTATCGGTCATCAAAATCACTTCTCCCCATCCTTGCAACTGCTCTTCCAAGCTAGCAGTTTCTGCAGCCTAGGCAAAAAGAGAAGACTCTTTAATTACTAACCAGAGTATCAAATGAACTCCCACACTCAAAGTAGCTTAAAAAAATTTTCATAGAATTTCATGTCATAATTAAAGACCCCAGTCACAAACCTGAGTAACAAGATTGCTAATAACATTGTAAGTTTTGTACTAAGTTATGACATTGCAGCGGTGATACTTTAAAATAGTCAAGATCCTAAAAAAGTAGCAGCATATGAGTTTTAGACTGTAGTTTTTTTAGTCTCCCGTTTACAGTACTCCCTCACCCTAGATTAGTAGAAAGTCAAATTTTAAGAAGACTTGCTAAAACCTCTCAAGTTTTCAGTATCAACATCTGGAAAACTGCAACATAAGAACTATTTAAAATATATGTATTTTCAAAGACAACTCTATCACATTTAACTGCAGACTTCTAGTTGTTGTCCAACACCAGTTTTTTGTTATGCAGAAGATGGATAAAAACTCAGAATCCACAGTAGAGGAAAGTTACCCAACTGATCACATTTGGACTACAAAGAAAGTTTTTCCACAGTTGCCAAAGACAGCGATTAGGCAGCTTTTAAACTCCTCTTCCTATATTATTCCTACATTCCTCCCTATACATCTTCTGTAAGGAGGACCTATCAGCTCACTAGGCAGTCCACCTGAGGTGTTCCACATTTAACATAGCTTAATAGTTTCCCCCAGTGGGACAAGGGATCTCGGAGATTACAGAACTCAGGTAACCACAACCAGAACCGATCACTACCCAAGTACTAAGAGGTGAAAAGTCAAGACCTGCATATATGCTGTGCAGAGATAGCAGAGCAGGTTTCATTCTCAACTGTGTGCTACAGTTATCTCAAATGAGAAGCCTGACACCACTAGAATAACAAGGACAGCTCAGTGCAACTACCACGGTAAAGCATAGCTTCCTTGTGCAATAACATTGGAAACTATTTGAAAACTACAGTTTAGGATGAAAAAGGAAAGGAAAAAAAGAAAAGAAGAAAACTATCTGACATGCTGCTGAACACCTTCCAGTCATCATATCTATTTCATGTTATAAACACAAACTGTCACATGGAAAAAAAATAAGCTGTGTTTCTCCAGAAGACATTCTATGGCAAACTGTTTTGCTTTATTACCAATCTGTCTGTATTTAATGTAACAATCCAGAGAAAATTTACTGGGAAAGAGACTGGAATATAACAGTGTTATTAATAGCAGCCTGCCTCTGGCAGCCTAAGAGACAACTATTGTAAGTTTCCCTCTAGGCCAGGTAGAGAACGCTTAAGTCTGCTTTTGTCACCACCACTAAATTCCAGAGCCCATCCATCAAAACTGTTTTTTCATTATTCAAACAACATAAGCTTTCCATAAACATGAACTTCTGCTCTGAATGGAGCATCCCTCCTGAGCATCGCACATATTTTTAGCAATACAGCTCTGGGCAGCTTTTCTGCAAAAATCTGAACTTCCCCTCCACCTCTGCGCTATGGACAGCTTCTCAGTGTCTCCCAGGCTGTGCAGCCTCCTGCTGCAAGGAACAGCACCGATCAATAACACACTCAAAAGATTCCCTCCTTCAACCCCTTCGCATGCTTTTACAGCGATTTTCCCATTTCCCGTGTCAGCCGTTCAGCAGCACAGAGATAAATACACATAAATCACGGATTTAAGCTTCTGAGTGTTCAAGACCACCCTTGACATATCTAAGTTAGGCTAATCGTCCAGCTCCCGTCATTCTCCTGCACCGCTGAAGCACTCGGTAACACAGCCAGAGAATGTTGAGACACAAAGACATGAATATTAACTATAAGTCCTGCGCGTCAGGTACAGCCAGATGTTACGAGCTCCGGCCTGCGAGCAGCAGAGCAGCAGCCATGCCCGCCCCCCGAGCGGCCTCCTCGCTCCCAGACCTCGCCGGCCCCTAAGGCACGAGCCGCTCCCTCCACGGCAACCTTTCACAAGCAAAAGGCGGCGCAGGGAGGTCATTCCCAAGCTGGGGGGGCCGAGGCGGCCCTCACTGGCCGCCGCGGGCAGGCCTGCCTCCCTCACCGCCCGCAGCGCCGAGCAGCCGCCAGCCCTTCCCCAGCCACCGGGAGGCAGAGCACCTCCCCGCCGCCGGCCCCAGGAGGGGCGACTCGCCCGGTGCGGTGCCGCCCGCCCTCACCAGCTGGTAGACGCTGTTGTTGTCACCCTCCGCCATCTTGCGCCGCCCTCACACCGCCGCCGGCCGCGCCCTCCCGCGCCGCCGCTATTTATAGCTCCGCGGCGCTTCTCAGCACCCTGATTGGCCTGCTCGAAACGCAGAGCGGGCCAATCACAGAGCTTTCGTCGCGCCCCATCGACAGCCGGTTGGCTGGTGAGATTCGAACAGCGACAGCCGCCCAATCAGCGTTGGACCTCTGCGCCTCC
>VZSZ01003418.1:483300-496858 GCA_013398815.1 Ibidorhyncha struthersii
GAGGTAGCCTGGGGCGGGCCGGGCCCGAGGCGGGCGTTGGGGGAGGGGTGGCGCCGGCTGTTGCCTGTCGGGCGGTGAGGAGGCCCCGGCCGGCGAGCAAACAGCGCAGCCGGCACGGGGGTGGTAACACAGTCACCTCCCCACAGGGACTTAGGAGGGTAAGGCTTTTGTTTTAAAAAGCCTGACCCATATAACCTGAATGTGTGATTATGAGGAAAAGCGTTATGTGCCGTCTTAAAAAAATGCTGCCTTTTTTTGACATACATCACATAGGTACGTGTCCTATGAACTACGCAGAGCCTTCTGACGGGGAATGTTTCAAGGCTAACAAATAGCCCGTTATTGCTGAAATAACACAGCACTGGAGGCAGCCACCGACAAATTTTGACTTAAAGTTTTGCTGTTTTCCCAGCACCGGTATTTATTTACTGCACGTGACCGACGTGAAGCAGCCGGTGCGTCAGCTGTAGGCAGCCGAACCCACAGGTTCGGGATGTCCGGATCATCACAGGAAGCACAGTCCAGGCTGGATGGGGCTTTGAGCAACCTGGTCTAGTGGGAGGTGTCCCTGCCCACGCCAGGGGGGCTGGAGCCAGGTGATCTTCAAGGCCCCTTCCAACTCTTACCATTCCATATATGATTCTAAACCAATGAAACAACTCCTAGCTTCTCGAGAAGGTTCTCCAGCTCTGACCACCACCACTGCCCAACCTGCCTATCATAATTGCCATCTGTGCAACAACTTGCTTTACGTTTTTCAGAAGCTGTAGCAGCATGCGAATAAACACAGGAGAAAAGCGCTAGGATATAAATTTTTTTTCTGACTCAACTTCCTAAATGTTTGTCACAGATGTTAATGAGCTTAATCACAATCCCTGGGATATAATGCAACTACAAAATGAGGGCAAAGACGACTTACCATTTCTGGCACCAAAACTGCAATACTTTTCCAGTGCAGCTCAGCAGCTTGACGGAGAGGAAAAAGGACTAAGGATGATACTGTAAAAGCAAAAACATGGCTGTACTGAATTTTTTGATCTTTTATAGGGTGTTTTTCAGACTCATTCAAGATTGCATATAAAGAATAGATATTACTGAAAAACTTTCAAGTTTATTTACATGTTGCTAAAAGCTGAGTATTTTTGTGTACCATTTTTGCACTTAAAAATGACAGAGTCCACCCTCAAGATCTGTAATTGCACCACAGCAAAGTTCAAACAAAAGCTAATTTCTTACGGAAGTGATGCCAGCAATAATTCTGATGAGTCTTTTGAGGAAGTCTGGACACACGCAGAAGCATGATGCATTGCTCTTTCTAGGAGTATTTGCGGTGTCTGGAGAGGCCACTTCTGTGGCTATTTGCTAGGATCAGCCTGCTCCTGGTTTCATCCTTTTGTGTGATTCTCACTGCAAAACCACAAGCACTTACCAATGAAAAAAGGATTTCCATCATCTCCAACCTCTGGCAGATTCATTATCATCCAGCCAGCCCTTCAAATGCCAGCTCCCAAGTCAGTCTGCTGTTGGACCTTTTCTCCCACCTTAGTGGACCTGCAGAGGTGCAGTTCCCTCAGGTCAGGGTTTCTCTGTGGCTCGGAGGGGCAGAAGGAAAGGTGAGCCTTGCAGGACACCCTCCCCACCCAGAAGCACCAGAGGAGATGGGCCGTGGCACTACGGAGATCAGGACAGCGCGGGGCCCTGCTGCGCTACGTCAACGCCCCACTCCAGGAGCAGCCAGGCCTTCGGAAGCACAACATAAAATGAAAAACAGATGTGTGTGTATATATACACATGTATGTTTACAAATTTGGTTGTTTGAGTCCTAATGTGGAAGGCAGAGAATGGTAATAGCCATAGCTCAGAATGTGGAAAACCTATTCATCACCTCCCATCCATTACCTGAGCTATAGAAAGCCAATTGTTTTCTGTGTGCTTCAGGGTCTGATGCAGATCATGCTGCAATGTGATGTGTTCTTCCTGTGCTGAGATTCTCTCTTAGCAGATCACAGAAACTTAAATGCCCAAGCTGACTTCAAAGCACCTTTAGAAGAAGCGGTTTAATTGCTCTGTGCACTTAGCACAGACATAGGAACAGAAATGTTACATGTTAAGCCTCCACCCATTCATCATACCTAATATAATAAGCGCATCTCAAACTTATTTCTTACGCTATTAATAAAGAATTACTGATGGCAAAATTGCTCTAATCAGCTATGCATGTAAGTACGTACAACAGCATGCACTTAAACAGTAGTTTTATGTAATATCTGTACTTTCAATAATATTCTTCAACTAAAATGTTAACAGTATACTCATTAATAGCTATTTTCCGCCAAAGAAAAAAAATGCATGTGATAATTGGGTACTCCATTGAGAAAGCAAAAGATGGATAGCAGGTGTCATCTTAAACTTTTTTTCAGGGGTATGTTTGCTGATTTTAGGAAAAGCTTGCAAAAAAAGAAAGGGAAAAAAAGTGCAAAGAAACCTTTGAAATACTTGAGCATGCTAAAACAGGATGGCCAAATGTACTAGGTGCTATTGATGAATAACTGAAGCAAATTAACCTTAAGGACTACAGCATTTAGAGAAATGGAGCTTTACCTTCTCCCATCCCCTCTAGTATTTCTGAAGAAATATTTTTATATGGTGCTATTCATTCAGGTATCACAAAGCAGTTAACAGGGTAAACGAAACTGATCACATAATATTTACCCAAGGGCAGACAGTGCTATGTGGTGTCCCAGGGCCAGAGCTGACGGCCGCTCAATTCCCACAATGGGGTTCGCGCAGCGAAACACCCTCCTTTCCCAGGCAAGGTAACCTCCCACTAGCATTAAGTGTCGCCAATGCTTTTATAGAAGTCTCATGCATTTTTCCTTGGAAAACTAGTTCCCTCCCTCTGATTTACATGAGAGACTTGACACTTTTACAGATATATGAAAAACTACAGATAAAAAATATTACTATTTAAATAGACTAATCACTGAAGGCAAAAGTACTGTTGCAAAGGGAAAACAGCCTATGAAGTCCCTGCAAAGTACCAAAAATAACTTCTGTTAACTGCACACATCTGTTATAAATTCCATTTCAGTTACATTAACTTGACACTGCCACTGTTGCACCAAAATAATCCAAGACACCACTAATGACTCCAGTTTGTTTAACACATCCCAGTAATCCATCTGGTAGAGCAGTGCTCACCATCCTGGCTTTACAGAGGGCAGCTGGCAAACTAGTAACGGCATTTGCAACCGCTAGGCTACGTAATCGGGAAAGGGCCACAACTTAAACTTGATGAGCATACTTTCAATTTGACTTTGAGAAATTAGTTTCTAGCATGATCCCTTGGTTAACATTTAGTGCAGGTGAACATCATGCCAAAAATTTGCCATCAGCTGAACAGTTTTGACTTCCATAGCTTCAGCTGATTATATATTTACAAAGATTTTATTCTAGGTTTGCATTATTCTAGGTCTGTTTTACTGCAGAAAGAGAGTCTCGGGTTTACTGGAAAAAACGAAGTAACCTTCCACCTTTAGAAGAAACACATTATCTTTTAAAAGATAGTGTAACTAATGCAGTCTTATTTAATTTGCATTTTAGGTTTAACCAGTTAGCTGTACTTTCAACATTTACCAAGAAAAACGTACACAAAAGCACATTAGTTATTAAGTTGCTGTAGAATCCTGCTCTAATTAGGGACTTGTTCTGTATTTGTCTGCATTTTGTATCAGGGACTTTATTGTCCCCCATAATTTTCACAACCGCAAGCAGTTTTTGCACACAAGAAAATTATGAATACATTTGTTTTTGTTTTTTTTTTTTTTAAAACTTTATTAAATTACGCAGTAAGAACCCATCTCCACACAAAGTGTTTCATTTCTGGATAGCAGAGGTATAATACATGAGCCACAGGTGAGTGCATTACCCTTCCCCCCAGCTTCCAAGAAATAAAACAGCACGTACAATACACTCGTGTTCCTATGGTACTCCAAACAGATTGTTCGTAAGGTTATTTTTAACTGGAGAAAAAGAAAAAGGACCAACAGTGTCAAGTGTCTTGTTCTGCATATGAATGTTCTTCACTGCAACATTCAAACACCTTCTCTCTTGCAATGCCCGGCGTGGCAGAGGGTTCAGGAAGCAACGGCAGTGGAATGCATTTGCACGGGTATCCTTAGATCTAAAGCCTGTGATGTCCCTAGAGTTAATCAGGCAATCAGAATGCAAAAAAAGGCCGTATGTCTGTTGAAAATTCTTACACTTCAAAGTGCATGTCCACAAAAAATTGGCAATAGAGGAGAAAGTGAATTCTAAGACCTACCGAGGAGGCAGAGCAGTTAGCATAGTGCAAATACTGAAAAATAATACAAGTTCTCCTATTACTTATGCCTGGTGTTAATTTATGTTATCTGAAAATACTAGCCAAGCTTTCTACTCAGATGAACTGCTGCAAATCCATTCAATTACATGAATTTTACGCCAGTAGTAAGCTCGGCTCAAATTTGCGTTGAAAAAATGTTGGATTTAAAGTGTGTTTTGACCCTGAAAAGTGACTAAAATGGCATAAAGGATCTTCCCACATTTATTGTTTCTCCAGCAACTGTGCGTAATGAATTCACCGAGTTTACAAAAGAGAAACTTTATACGTAGCTACGCAAATTGATCTGGGTTGACAACACCACTGTGCACTTCTGCTTTAGCTATCGGCACCTGTAAGATCCTCTAGTTGTAACTGAACTGCGTTTGGTTTATATGCTCTAAGGAAAGGAAGTTGCCTTTTGCTAAAGGTGTCCCACTTCAAAAAGGAAGCAAGAAGTCTTTTAGACAACCGACAGACAAGCAGGACATTGATCTAAGTAAGAAGATGCCACTTTTAGAGAGACTTTTCTGACCATAATCACACTTTGAGTGCCGAACTGATTAAAAACCAAAAATCCTTTGTGGAAGATTCATTATGGATGCATTATTGAACAACCATCTAGAGAAGTAATATGGCAAAGGAAAATTACTTTGCAGAAATCTTTACAGATCTAGTTGAAAAAAAATTGAGTCGTCCTTCATTTCTTGGATTATATGTATACCCCTGTGAACTGAAGCACTATAATTTACACGTGTGAACTAAAAGTATTAGGAAAGTGAAGTAAAAAGCGTATCACTCTACCTCCACCAGAACATCACTTTATTGTTTATCTGTCATCAACAATGTAAAACTCTAGTAGATACTCTATCCTGGTTTTTAAAAAGGTAAAGATTACATTGGATTAGCTACGTTGTACGAAAGAAACTACAGCAATCACAGTAGAATGAGATTGGAGGGACAATTTGAATTACAAAAAAGTGTACACTGCAAGCAGAGGGAAGTGCACATGAAATCAAATGCCTGTAGGATTCATTACTTTTAAATGCACAGTGACAATTTTGAGAAACTGTACATAATAGAATCACAGAAATGACTTTGAAATAACCAAAATTACATTTTGCATTTGACCATTCAACTCATAAGTAATCATTGATGTTCTATATTTTCAGTGCTTTTGGAAAATTTGTTTACCAAACAAAATTTAAGTTGTTAATTTGACTAAACTGTGAAGTAGGAGGATTGAAATAAAAAGTATATTGGAAGTACGCCTAACCTACAAGAATAAGCCAAGAGGGGTGTATGCAAGGAGAGGCTGGGAGGGAGGAGAGAAAGGAAAGAGGAAAGGGAGAAAAGAACAAAGGCTTTTTCTTCTATCTCAGAAGTTCTTCCAATGCAGCGTATATCTGATGTACAGCTCTTTGCTTTCAGTCCGTTTCTGAAGTTTACATTTTGTAGCCTTTTTCCGTACTAACTGGTCGACTCAACCAGCACTGTTGCCACGCAACAAGAGTAACAAGAATCTGAATGCATCAAATCTTCCCTTGCTGTGATTTCTTCATGGCCCCATTTTTTCTGTTTTTCTTTGAACAGGGGTCGGTGTTTCCTGAATTGTTCACAGGGTCAGGTGGAATTGAGTTCCAAATCACTCTGCGGTTTGTAGCATCCCGATTTCTTTCTGCGGCTAACCCCCAGACACGTTTGCAGTTCTTCCGTAGCAGAAAGACAAACCGTGTTGTTCAAGCGGTGAGCTTTCACCCTTGACTGCGGGGGTTGCAGACCATTGTGTTTAGCGTATCCCTGAGTGCAGCTATCCTGCAGGATTCACTTCCCAGTGCACCGAGATTTCCTAGGTTTCCTCAGATTAAGCCCCAGTATGCATCACCACCGACTGTGGTGCGGCTATGGATGCCTGAGGCCGAGTTGATTCTGGTGGATGTCTGACCTCGCTGAACCAGACTGATCTGCTTTCTCCCTACTCATACCCAGGCAGTCCAACCTTCATACAGCTGAGCCAAGTTATCTAGATTAGTTGCTTCCTTAATCACAAAGTCAACCTATTAAAAAGGTCAAACAAGTAATTAAAAATAAGCTAAATTTTTTTTTAAAGCGTTTAAGTGATCTTAAAATTTACTGTTGAATGTCACCTGCAAATACAAAAATTTCAGTGAAAAAAAAATCTGTAGTAACCATAAACTTAATCTTACATAACTTTGTGTAGTCCGCGTAAGAAATAGGAATCTGTACTGGAGGGGTGAAAAAAAAAAGACCAAGCATCATCTCATTCATAACCCCTATCTTGAAAATAGTCACAACATTCTCAAATTTACATGGAAATCTGGGTCCGCTGACTCAGTTTCCCAGAGATAGGAGTGTGGTTGTGTTATGCCAGTAAACACAGGCAAGCTCTGTCCTCTAGACAGCTGTACAGATTTCATGTTCTCCCTAGATGTCAACAGCTGTGTAACAAATGTTAGCTTATTGATATACAAAAGGCAATTTAATCCAATTCATGAGTTTAAATAAACCTACAATATAAAAAACAAAAGTATTTGATTAAAAAAAATGAATGCAGCAATACAAGGCAGCAGCATACCTTGATTTGCATTGGAATATAAATCACGCATCTCAAAAGGGACCCCTCACTCACTATAGGATTTTAGACTTCAAGGCATAGTTCAGCATGCATACGCATGGGCTTACTACCCAAATTTAAAGCAAGGACCTGTACTAGAACTTTACTTTTTTCAACTCACCTGTTCAGCAACAGACATTCTCCTGTTGGGATCCACATCTCGGCCCTCTAACTTGGCTTTGACCCGCTTCCACACACTAACTGCATATGAATTCCTTTCCTGCACGGCTAAAAGTACAAAATAAAATTAATTCAATTTTAAGTTCCTGTACAGAAGCCCACTGAGGTGTTTGGGGTTTTTTGTTGTTGTCAATGGTGGGNCTTTTCCTGTTTTCGGGTCCCTGGCTGTCTTTTTGGGACTACAGGCAACACTTTTGCCAGTTCCTGGGACTGTGCTTGGAGGAGTATCTGCTGACGTGGCAAGATTTTTCTGAATTAGCTTTCTTGCATTCTGCGACATCACCTCTGGCTGAGTTTTCTGCCCTGTATTGCTACGTACAGCTGCAAAGAAAGTTTAAAAATGCTTAAAGTATTCAAAATAATATATTATAGATGCAAGAAAAAGCACAATTAAATATGTATCAAATGCAGCTATCAGTACATCAGTACAAATGCATTTTAAACTTGTATTGTAAACACTGCACCAGTTCTCTCTTCAGTCTTTGTTTTCTAGCTTCTTTCACTTCATAAACAGGAGATTTTGTTCCATTACAAAACATTTATTTACATTAAGCTTTTTTCATGGGCTCTCTTAACCTGTAATTTTATCATTTTGTATAGCAGTTATAAAATGCAATTCTTGTTCTTGATAGAAATCAGGAACTGGCACTTAGTCCAAATATTGACAGTAGAATAATCCTTTGAATAGAAAGAAATCCACGCTCATGAGAAACTTTACTCATGTTTTTAACTGTAAAGTAATGAAAATTTTGCAAACAATGCATTTCTGGGGTTTCAGAATTAATTCCAAAATCACCATAAATTTTAATACTAATTTCAACAGAAATTACAGTTCAGTTGATATACATGACCATGCATCCCATATATTCTGGGCTGAAGTGAATCCGGATCTCTAAGGCTATGACCAAGCAGTCATTCAGCATACAATGCCTGAGTTTTATACACTTTTATAATCTTACAGAGATTGTCTGTATTTCAAAGTTTAATAAAAGCGATGATCCCCTCTCTTATATCAATTCCTGATGTTTTAATGTTTGTACTTTTTCAAGTATTACCTGCAGCAAAGGTTGGCTGATATGTAGCAGCTGATGTTGGGCTTGAACATTCATTTGATGTATCCGTGACTAAGGGTGATGCAAAACCCACTAGATTATTGTAGACACTAGGAAATACAACAGAGTTGATAAATATTCATGCAACTACGTGAGTTATTGAAAACTCAAAATGAAAGTTCTAAGTCAAATTCTGCAAAAACATTTCTGCATTCTAAGCCAACCACCAAGGAGGTACCCCATGCTGTGTTTCTGCTATGTACAATAGATAAACAAAATGCCTTCACCTGAGAGGAGGTAGCTTTCTTACCTTTGGCTCTGCGTTTTTAGTTCTTTCAAGGTGGGAGTTATTTCCTGCAGCATTTCAACATGTTCCTGACTGCGGACTTGACCCATAACCTGAACTAATGTAAACAAAACTGTCTGAATATTATCTTGCCACGATTTATATTCACCCAAGAACTGCCTAACACTATTCTCATAGGGAACATCTTCACCATCTGCCAAAGCCGCTTCTTCATCCTGTAATAAAGATGTGCAAAAAGGTTAACTACTGGATGTATTTTGGCTAAGAGAATGAAGTTGAGCATCCCTTCGCCCTTTTAGCCTCTCAGTTTGTCATTTGACTACAAGTAACCATGATTTTCAGTAGTTACATTTCAAGAAAATAAATTTGAAAAAGATCAAATGTTTTACTGATTAAAAAACAAGGGGATTTGTAAACACAAAGAAAATGTTTCAATTGCCAAATGAGAAAAGGTTTAATTCAACCAAAGCCTCATTAGCATAACTCTAGAAATAAAGCTTTATGAATTCTTAGAGGTGAAGTGAATTTTATACCTTGAATTCCACATGCGTGAACACATTTCACTGTTTTTTAGCTACTTTAAGAAAAATAACACTTGTAACTGTGTACTTTTTAAACTATACTGACATGGGTTTGAGCAATAAATTTAATGAAGTTTTAGGCATACCTTTGCCATAGCTTTCAGTAGATGTTTGACATCTCCAAGTTGTCTGTTATGACCCGTGAGCACAGTTTTAATACTATCCACCAGGTTCTGAATTGTTTCACAAACTGTCTCTATTTGCTGTTCTTTTTCTGTTTGTACTGTTCTTTGTGTAGATATTTCCTGGGTCAACTGCTTGTGAGCTGAGTGAAGCCATTCAGAGCTGCCAATAGGATGTTCAAGACCAGTGCCCTAAAAATAACAGAAACACTTTTGTATCTGTGTTGGGAGATAAAATTCAATTACTGTGTAGATGCTACTGCCAAGTGTTTAGCAGCTGATGGAATAAACTCTGTAAATTCACAACCCATTAGAAGGCGTACATAATGTTAATTTAGAATGAAAGACAAAACTGAGAATTTGTGATTACAGTGATTCTGTAACGTTACATGTTTTGCTTTGATCTTTACTTACCACTCTCTGAAGCAGACGAAGCTCCAGTTCGGAGACTGAACTGTTGAACTGTGACGCGAATGAGCACATTTGTTGACAGCGTTTGAGAAGTTCAAATAATGCAGCATCAAGATTTAAGGCTTCTGCTGTTCTAGTACGTAAACTTTCAAAATGAATGATATTACTGCAGAGAAAAGTGACCTGAAAAATCAAAGCAAAAGCGAGAAAAGTTATTCCAATTAAACTATTATACAAACTGCATTTGTTTGATATACTTAGAAGGAGGAATTTTAGATACAGCAATAAAGCCACTCTGTTACAGTAGCGGTATCGTTTCAGGGTCATCCAACCCTGCAGCAGCTCTCGCAGAGATTATTCGTGTTGTTTTTAACATGGGATTCCCAGAAGTATTTGGATATCTATGTTTGCTCTTTAGATGCTGAGGAGGAAGAGTATCTTCTACATAACTCTCAAGTAGGAAATAAAGAGTGAACACATATATCAAGTCAATAGTACTTATGTACAGTACCTGACTTGCTCTTTGACTTTCTTTCAGTACAAGGTTTCTTCTTTCAGCAATAGTGGCATCAAAATCTTGCAAGACTGGTGCCAGTGCAGGATTAGCACCTCCTGCCCATTTTAAACGCTGCTCAATACTCGCTTCAAGTGCTGCTAGTTTCTCCTGCGTTGGGGAAGAAGAAAAAAATACGTAGCTATAGATAATCCATATTGATATATATCACCTTAAGCCTAACTTTAAAAAAAATTACAAATATATAACACATGCAGACACATTCTTATACCCATACATATAAAAGAATGTGGTATTCATGATTGACAAATGTTAGCTTATGCTGTTTAAAGGTTTATTTTCAGCACACATCCCAAGTGGACTTGACTGTTACGGAAATAAAGTCACCTATCTAGATTTTAACCTACCAGAAAAAAAAATATCCAAAAGTCAAAAGTAGTCACATTTCTAGACTAAAAATTATAAAAGATCACAGGAGTCCTGAATTATTTTACAAATGATCTTCAGAAAATGATTACAAACAGTACCTTCACAACTAGAAAGGAAATTCAAATTCAAGAAGGTAAGTAGTATTTGAAACAATTAAACATTCTGTATTACTGATACCCAAAAGTCTAAAAAGCTTAGCAAAGCTCAGCAAAAGTACAGCAGAAGCAAAGTACAGAGAAACCTCAACACACAGAATAATTGGTTTGCCCAGATCTACAAAGGACGCTTCTGACACTTAGCTAGCAAAATGATAGTAAGGATGATCTAAGTCAGACAAACTTAAAGAACAGGAGGATGATCCGCCTTCAGAAGGATAAGTACTTTCACATATTTGTATTTTTGCTCATGAAACAGATTTACTAATATTCCACAGAGATTATTTTGTATGAGACAGCAAAAATCAACCAATGTAACAGTACACATCAGAGACAGAAAGAGATCAATGAAAATACCACTAAATTTGTGCTTCGGCAGCAAGAGAGATAGTCTGGAGGTGGCAGATAATTTTGCAGTGTGTGTTAAGAGTCATAGTCCAATACGCTGATGAATAAACCCCCCAAAAATAGTAGTACCTGGACTGTTGCAATTGAACCCTCAATCTGACTGAGTGTATGAAGTTTCTTTTTCATGCTGGCTAGAATTGCAGAACGAGGTGGAGGAGTAACAGAAATAGCTTGTGGGCGACTGATGAGGAGATCTTCGTGCTGCCACTAAGATAAAAAGGGGAACACTTGATTATCAATGTTGCTCAGCACAAAATACTTTGCTTCACAAACAGCAATTCTACTGCTCTGGTACACTTTATAAGTACGATAAGGGCTAGGTGTCAGAAGATGATACCAGCACACCTACAGGTTCCAAATCATTAGAGCATGTTAAGTTTCGTAAGTAAATGATGTTTGCTGCTTTAAGTATTTGTACCATTCATCAGTCATTAACTTACTGGAAGTGATTTACACAATTTCCTTGATCTAAAGGAAAACCTGTGAATATTCAGAAACAATTCACTTGTGATGCACTAAAGCAAAGACAATTTTGCTTACCAGTCTATGAAATGGTTTAGTAACTGACATGGAGAAAGCCTTTACCCCTTAACCTACAAATCACTACAAAGTGAAGATCAATGATACTACAATACAACTGGACACCAGCATACAGTTCAAGGTACACGATGGCTTTTATCTAAAGCCTCAGAAGACCATTTTCAGGATTGATACTGCTGCTATTTATATTTTTCCATAAGGCAAACAGCAGAGCAAGGAGACAGATAATGCATTAAAACTTGGAAGGAAAGGTACAAGACTACAGTCAGCAATGCATACCCTCTGTCTTAAGCAACCGCCTCCCTTAAAGTCATAGTCCGTTTAAAAAAAAAAAGAGGAGAATGGGACAACATTGCTAGTAAGAAAGCCAATGAACAGTGAATGACTTCTTTTCTAATAAATGATTTAATGGTTATTGAAAAAAAGTTATGTGTATTCACTCGAAAAATAATTTACACATTGCCACTTCTGCATCCTACCAGGCAGCTAGCCTTCAAATAAACTAGCTGGAACGCTTTTTTTCCTTATACATCTATGGAACAATTTTAAACCTAAATCAAGGGTTTTGCCTACTTTATCAAGTCCTTTAAAATAGTCTGAAGCTCATTCAACAAAATATAAAGTTTTGTTGTGCTTAGACACACTAACTGAAGCTCACTTTCCATAGACGCAATTTGGAAACAATTAACATGTGGTGTGGTCCTACCTGGAACATGGCAATATGCAACTGTACTCGCTGAAGACTGGTCTTGCAAGATGAAATACTGGTTTCAAGTCTGCGCACTAGATCATGCTTCTTCCATGCTGTATCGTAAGAACTAGCTAATACTGTTGCCCTGTTCATGACCAACTGCGAGAACTTGCCAATTTGGATATTGTGCTCCACAGCCTTCTTGCACAGGTCATCCACAGAAACTTTGCTTTCTGCTCCAAAGTCTTTAGCCTCTACCTGAGCAATGATATCAACACCCAAAGCACTGATGAAACTGCACAAAGTCAGTCCCAAAGCTTGATTTGGAAGGCCAATTAAAAGCTGTCTCACAAAGTCAGCTGTAAAAGCCTTGATTGGTTTGGCCATTTGGTCTTCGCTAAAACAAGAGTTTCTGTACAGGGCTTTCACATTGACAATTTGAACAGGTCCATTTACTGCATTCTGGTCGTCAAGTGAACTGATTCCTTTAAAAGGAAAAAAATATTTTTGTTATAAACAAAATATTTGATGCATCTAGAAGCATCAGACTTATAGCAAGATTACAAGAATTCATTTTTAACTTCCGCATACTTGACATATATGAAAGGTAAGTTACGGTAAAAGTGACCATCATTTTACGTGCTTCTCAAAAGGACATGGGATGGAAGTGGACAAAGCGATACCAAATATTTGATAACATTTATTTACCTGACAATGTTTTAGAAAAGGTACCACAGAGCCTGAAAAATTCTTTAATTGTTTGCAGTCTCTTCAGAAAGAAAATTTCCTCTAGAACTTGCCGATTATTGTCATCATCGAAGAAGTTAACTTGGGTGCTGCGGGCTTCCCTAATTATGTCAATCTTACGCCAAGCAACAGGTATTTCCATCTTGTTTAGCTGAGCAATGTAAAGGAAATAAATTAGTTTTGTTTTTATAAAACCTTCATGTTCCTGACTCAAAGAGTACTCTCAAAAGAACAAATCCATACCTTTTCAATCAATAAACCAAATGCAGTTTCCACTTGAGCAAACATTCCATCAAAGGCTACCAAAAGCATTTGACCAGCCGACATTTTGGGAGTTTCATCAACTGAGCCATTTCTTGGCTGAATCAGCTCACCATACTGAGCATGAAGTACTCTTAAAAAAAAAAAAAAAAAAAAAAACAACAA